>JAOTAX010000008.1:3239360-3265841 GCA_025629825.1 Erythroxylum guanchezii
ATATAAAAATTAAAACTGATTATAAGGAATTAGCAAAAATGGGCTTTTATTTTTTTCCTTATTAGCAATTTAATGATATTATTGAATAATATTAATAAATAATAAAATTTTTAATAATAAGAATAAGAGTAAGTAGAAAATTATTCAATATCAAAAACGTCAAACAATTAAATTAATAAGAATAATTAAACAACCGTAATAAAGGTTAACAATAATAAAATGGTTAATAATAATAAGGAATATACACTTATCATAATTGAAAACAATTTGAATAATAAGAATAATTAAATAACCATAATAATTTTTAACAATAATATAATGGTGAATAATAATTACGAATATAAAATTAGCACAAGTATTAATAATTTCGGCAATAATTTCTAGAATAACAAATATAAAGGAAATTATATTTATCATATTTCAAAACAATTAAAATAGTAAGAATGACAAAAGAAGCGTAACGTTTTTATTATTTATTAATTTATAATTTATAATAACTATTATTTAAATTATTCTTATTATGATTATTATTAATATGAATATTATTATTATATTAAATCCATAGATAAATAATGACATTAAAAAAAGTTTTTTAATAGTATGAATATGGCTAGGGTCGCGAGGGCGAGGACTCGCCCTTGCGAACCTCGCACATTGTCAGGCTCGCAAGGCCGAGGGCTCACCCTCGCAAACCCAAAGATGCGCCTTCGACGAGCCCTTTTATACCTACCAGCTATCTTATGCTTTCAAGTTAACATAGGTTAATTCCTATCTTTAATAGCTATAACAGACGACGAGGCTCGCGAGGGTGAGGCCTCGCCCTCGCGACCCTAGAACACATGGCTTGCAAGGGCGAGGCCCATCGCCCTCGCGAGCCTAGCACACTAGGCTCGCAAGGGTGAGCCCTCGCCCTCGCGAGCCTGGCACACATGACTCGCGAGGGCAAGCCATCGCCCTCGCGAGCCATGCACATTGCCAGGCAGCTTGGACATTTTTATTAATGTGATTTTTTAATGGAATTAATAGGTTTGTGTTCGTCTTGTTTTTTATTATTAGCATTTGTTGTATTTTAATTTTAATTTCCTTTTTATTATTTAATGGATTTGTTTTCATTAGGTTAGTATGCTTTTTTTTCTATTAAGAAAGTAAACTTCCCTCTTAATATTTTTAAATTTATATATGTTAATTATTTTATTTATGAGATTATCCTAATTTAAAATAATATTATTAGTTTTATTATTATTGTTATTGTTATTATTATTTTGATAGAATTCGTTATTATAACTTTTCTTATAGTAAGGTATCACCTTCAGGAGGTTTATTGTAATCCATATATTGATCTGCATAACTCCAAACTATGTCAATACTGTCTGGATCTTGGGACCCTACAGATTGTACCTTATAGACCACTTCATAAAGGTCTTTATTCAGGAAGATGGTTATGACAACTTTCTGATGTAACTCTGTATCATCATAAGCTACAATTGTTTCTATCACTCAAAATGTATCCTACGAGGTTACGAGAGAAAAGTAACACAAAGTCACCCTTTTCCCTGAGTGAATCCTTATGCAATGGAGCAAGTCCATAAACCACTGAACTTTATCCTGAAATCCTTTATGTCTTAACTTTATTTATAACTGACAAGTTTGCAGTCCTTGATGCAAATCAACTAGCTCCCCTGACCTTACTATGCTTCACTACTTGCATTTTGTCATTCAACGCATCCCACCACACATCCGCATTATGTTCAGAAACAATTTCTGTAAAAGTAACTGGATCTGTAATATGTCTAATAACATAGTCCAGTACACCTGATAGACTATGTTGTTAGATGGGATAGCAGGTTGTCTCACTTCAGTAGATTTACTTAACTGTATTAGATCTTATACCCCCAGGAATCTCTCTGTGTACAGGTATGGGTTCCTGTTTCTATACAGGTATGGTACAAAAATCTAGATCTACTAGATCTAACTGTATGAGTAGTGGATACGAGATAACTTTAGTAACCACCTTGCTACCATCCGAAAGGTCAAAAGACCCACCATCAACATAGACATGGTATTCTAGAAACTTGGCTATTTGTGATTCCACTATTCTTGCCCCTCCTTATCTACAGTAAAATCCGTAGACGTAAAGTGGATGAGATCTTTTACTAAATAGCAATGGAAAAGGAGTATGCAATATTTCTATATAAGGATTATACTAGACCTCAGTAGGGTAGCCCTTTGCACGATTGTGCGCAAGGCTGAGTTCTTCAATTTCTAAATAGGTAGATTAGTTCTGTTCTGCATTGATTTCTTTAAGTCCTTTAGGGTGCAGTTTACTTTTCAGTAACATACTATTTTGCTCAGAACTACTCGGCACAGTGAATTAAGTCACTATTCCAATTGACTTCATATATCTGGCAAACGGACCTTTTAAAGTCCTGAAACATCATGTTTGCCATGATAATCTTCTCTATGGTCAAATCTAACTATCTTGATGAATTGTTCCAGCAGGTTCTCAACCTTCAGCCTTTAAGCAAGAACACATGACCTTGATAGGAATAATCACCAAGAAATATTAGAATACTTTCATAATTGCGGAATGCAATTGTATGAGGTCTACTGAAATCTTTATGTATCAGACTCAACAAGTTAGAAGCATGAGTTGACCCCAGTGCCCTTATAGGTTAATTTATCCCTGTGATCGTCAATACATGTTCCAGATCACCTTAATCTAGAATTGAGAAATGCCATAAACTTTATGTCACACCATGTATGACTTATTATTCATCAGGTCCTTCATACCTTGTTTAGCATGATACGGAGAAGTATATATCTAATTCGGGGTAAGACACATTCTATACAAACTATATGACAAGAAAGTCCTATCTTTATGTTTCGCATTAAACAACAACTGTACAACAGAAGTATTAAATGCAAAATATTAACCTTAAGTGTCCTTAATTGATCAAAAGATCACATATAAAATGTGTCGTGTAAACCTTATGAATCTTACTAAAGTTCAGTACATACACCCCTTTATAGGCATTACTTTCATCTCTTTATTGATGTGAACCATCAGTTCCTCATTTCCTTTATTTGGCTTGATCCTAGATATGAATTACTGCATTGTGGAACCACCTTGATCAGATATTTCACTAAATAGTCACTTATACTTAATGCGACTATCGCAAAGTAAATTCATAATTGATAAACCAAAGAATAACCTGATGATCTCAGTCTTCTCTTAAAACCTATATTTCTGGTTTCTTTATGTCTTAAGGACTTTTACCAGAACTGGTTTGACCAGCATCAGCATATGGAGAAGATTTGAACTTCTACCTTTGAACTGTATTAGCTTCATCTTTGTTTTCCCTTAAGTTGCTTCGAGGACTATATGAGCAACAACTTGAGTTTCTCCACCTCAGCAACTCAATGGAATATTAAAGTGTTGAAGTCTCAATATCTTCACCTACTGTGAAAATAAACTATTCTTGATAAGTACTCCATTACTTCCCCTTATCCTCTGTATACTTTATGGAGAATAATACTTTTAGCAAGGTACTTGTTTCAACACCGGATGAGACAGTGTACCTCTGGGAGATGTTATCAAGAAACTCCTTCGCTATATCTGTGTTCGGAAATCCACTTTGCAGATGGCTACACACGGATTTCTTAATGGTCATTAGATGTGATCTGTTAGACCAATCCTAGACTTCATAGGTTGCTTTATGAGCTGTCGAGTTCAAAGATGTAATTGGAGATGGCTTACCCGTCCATATGGCCATTTCAATCCTATCTTATAACCTTCAGAACATCCTCCGTCCAATTCTTTGTCTAATTCCTTATATTGAAACAGCACGGGTTTCAATAGTGACACTGATTCGGTTAACTAGAAAAGTAACTTCAAGATGATGATCTTCAAATCCGATCACACATATTATGAAACACCTCTGGGTTGAATACATAATATATGCAATTAGACTTTCACATATAAAAGCGATCAGAGTACAAACCATCAACTCTTATGACACTACCACCTTTGGATGAATAGATCACTTAAGCAACAACCTTCCTCCATCTAATGCCTTTATGCACATCTCAAAATTTTATGCAAGGCCAATACCTTTGGGCAGAATAACAAAACATAAAATCAGAGACATCCCCTAATATGTAAGCAAAACAATTCAAAATACTGACTTGAAAAGCCACTTTGGTAACTACATTCTCATTAGCATCCAAAAAGTACGCAAACACACGTGCTGAAGACATTCTCTGAAAACTTCATTTGAGACCTTCGTAAAAGAAAAATCTCATAAAGTGATTATCGTGCGTCATCGGATACTGAACTGACCTCCTAAGATACGAGCACTTCATGTATCTCCCTTATGGCAAGTTTATTGCACGAAAATTTACTCAAAAATAGCTTCAGAATGTCTCAATTCCTATTTTCGATTGATTATCATGCAATCCTGAATACCGAAAATGAGACCCGAGACACGAGACCTCATGCATCTCCCTTATACGTAGTCCGAAGCATGAAAATTCAATTGAAATTAGATTCAGAATACCTTAATTCCTTTTCCTTGAGTTAAACCTTAATTTATTACTAATGTAATAAATCTAGAAAAATAGAAAAATGTTACTTTATAAATTTCCTGAACCCGAAAACTAACCTAAAACACCCTGGGGTACCTTACGAGAAATCTGAAATTTTTGGGGGTTTTTTTTTATGTTAGCGGACGAGCGTTCGTGCGCGTCGCGTGTGACCAGACGCGCTCCAGATGCGTCTGGCGCTTGCGTGTCACGCGTCATCCACGCACAGACACGTGTGCATTGTGCGGTGCGTGCACTACACGCACCGCGACGTGTCCCACATCCGTGAGGCCACGTGTCCACCGCGTGAACAGCCTGGATGGGCGCGTGCCCGACATGTGCCCGCCGTTCCACACGGGTTGCCCGCCATGGGCCGCGTGCGCGCGTGCGACGCACACGTGACACACGTCGCCCAGCAGCTAGAGTCGCGCAGCACGCACCTTCCGTATGCGCTCGCTCTGAGCTACTGTAGCGCCGTCGGGCGTGTGTGGCACACGCACCCGATGGTCTTCCTCTCTTTCGATGCTGGAGGCAATTTTTGGCATCCCGGGACTCCATTTTTCCCTCTGTTCGACCCGTTTTCAACCCGCTTTTTGTAATTAGCCTTATGTATACCACTTTTACACAATTATATACTGAAAAACGAAAGAAATCCAAATGAGATGAAAAACCAAAAAACCTTCGTTTCCGACAATCCGATCACGTAACTGCTCAGATACCAAATGTTAGTACGTAGTGAGAGCTTTATTATGTACCTCAGATCTACATGAAAGGATCATAAACGAAAGTAATGCGGAATACCTAGATTTCGATTCCATCTCTGATTTCGATATCGATTCCGAGCTCCAAACGATTCCGAATCTCGCTGGGTCTTTAGTGGAAAGTGCTCATCTACTAACGGGCAAGGCTTTTCTACAGTTTCCTCAAGTTTCGAGCTTCCCTAACGGGTCAGAAACCTTATGCTCGTAAACGTTCTCTTGAGTAACTGCAAGAGACCTTAACCTTTATATTGCTTCCATATCAGGCTTTCCCATCACAAGGCCGATATAGACCTGGTCCACACTAATCAGGATTCATTTTTCACCCGAACTTTGACCCGTTAATCTAGATCATTTGTTGGGTCACTTTAATATCTTTATCCGGATCAAATGACGTAACTTAACCGATAATTTATTTAAAAACCAAAATTGCAATTAATGTTGTCCAACTTTATGAGACATTGACAAAATTGCCCCTAAGGACAAAAATATCTTACATATAGAAGTCTAAGTATTCATTAATTTAGTAGCTTTAATAGTAACTGTGATTAATATCATTTATATTTATCTTTTTATATTTTAAATTATTTGTTGGTATGTAAAGATATTTAAAATAATATAGAACATAATACAATAAAAATTATTAAAACAATAATTATGCAATTAACTTCTAATGACGTACCAGATGAATTATTTGGTGCTGTTCATGCTTTAAAGGTTACTCCATCTCTTCTAATCTATTCTCCATATGTTCAGAGGGTCTCTCCATTCTAAGTAGGGATGCTGAGGATCGTTCTCGGACTGTTAGAAATTGTTCATATCTTGAAAAAGATTAATCACAGATGATGTTTGATTACCTCTCCTTATATGAAGATTAATCACAGATGGCAGTACGGGTGATGTTTGATTACCTCTCCTTATATGAAGCTCTAGTGTTAGATATTTTACTTCTAATGATTTCTCCTCTCTTCCTCCCTATTCATTAACTCTACTTTTTCCCCCTTCTACCTGCACAAAAATTGTTAGAACAAAACGCTGGTGCCTACCCAATCATAACTACAAACGACTCCAATTTGCTAATGAATCTACAGTTACTAACTGACAAGCCATTCTTGGTTCAGAAAGCTCCACCATGTCATTACATTGGATAACCAACAGAATTTCCTTCACAAACCGAGAAATCAGAACGCTGTCAATATAATAGCATCGTGTTTATGGGATGTAATACATTGGATTTGGGAGTTTGAAGGACCTTGCTGCAACTGCAAAACCTGATAAGTCACTCCACTGATCTCCAGAGTTTCCATGAATCCGATAGCCTTCGTTCACCAACTCTGATCTCTTGTTAGATTTGTAAACAATTGCTGGTTTGCCTTCATCCGAAGTACCCCTATAGAGTGTGTACGTGTAAACCATAGTTTAATTGTCGATCTTAAACAATATGCCTAAGGTTTTAATTTAAGAGCACATACCTCAAAATCAGCCTTTCCCATTCGCTGTATCCAGCGAAAGCAAGATTCTTCACTGTGACATTTCTTTGATACTCACTCCTTCCAGTTAATAAGAACACTATAAAACCCTTTTCCTTCAATTTCTTGTAAAGCTTCAAGCTTGAAGGCAAAGCAGGTGCCTCGGCTAAATCCACCCACTTATCGAATGACAATTCGTTGAAAGGTTCTGATCTGTGCTCAAAACCAGATAGTCTTGGTAACTTGTATTCATATAGAGAGCTCAATACAAATCATTTGCTAATATAGTAATTAAACTTTGTTAATGGTTTCGTTTGGTAGTAGCACATATCAAACAGATTTACCTATGTCTTAGCAATTCGTTATTATCCAACTAAGAAAAGATTAAATCTAAATACTGGGCCCATTTTACCAAACTTTAATGGGTTTGGGCGTGGAACTTAATACCCGTGAATGTTTCTACGGGTCGTCCAACTGACAGATTCTATCGTCTGGTCCCAAACAACCAGTCAACCACTCCACTAACTTGCCAACGTATGGCGCATTTCCAATCACAAAACGACGACTTTAAAAACTCCATTAGAAAGCATAAATAATTGAAAACGGCGAATCATATGATCACTCAACAATCCAACGGTCAGCAGGGGTTCACTCACCCGTAACCATGGAGCCGATAGTATGGTAGATTGGAGAGCAAGGTTTCGTCGATATCAAAGACCCAAGCGTCCTTCCCATCACCACCGATCTGGATCGTCTCAGCGAAGGCCAGCGAGTCCAAAGCAGTAATCTCGGAGTCTGAGAGGTATTTATTGCCATTCAAGTACTGCTCCACGTAGCTTTTACAGCTCGACGGAATTGTACTCCAGCAACCGGCATTGTTGGTTTCCACAGAAAACCTCCAGCTCGAGCAGGAGCTATCGTTATCTCCACGCTGGTAGCTTGGGAGGCGGATGATCGGACGCGATATGGCGTGAGAGATGAAGCAAAAGAAGAAAAGTGAGATAAGAAGGAATTGAGAGGCGGCCATTGGAGAGAGGCGTAGATGAGAGGCCTATTGGTTAGTAGATGAGAGGCCTATTGGTTAGTTTTAAAATTGGTTTATCCTACAAAACGGCAACGCGCATCGTTTCTCGTATGTCCCCTCTGTTTTCTTATACGTACAAACATTATTGTACAACATTATCATGAATAGACATTCCATATATCATGAACCAAACCCTAAGCTTACCTCCATAGTGGATATGATCTGCTTACTAGATGTCTCCAGTCGAACCAAATTAAATAATGACATCTCCAGTCTTCTCCTCAGATGATTGATGGTTCCACGCCATGCCCACCTCAGTTTCTCCCACCTTAGTAAGGCTCCAGCATTGCTTCTCTTACACTCAATCATCAGTTCTCTACATGGACGCAAATTGACTGCATTATAGTGTCCTGACTTCATGCTACAATCTCTGAAGAGTTATTGAAGCACATAGGAAATCCTGCCATTGCTCGCCAAACCTGGTTGGATATGGAAGAATTATTCGGAGGATCATGTTTCGGCTAAGTATATGTATTTAAAGATGAATTTTTCTTAAGCCACAAAGGAGACGAAATCTATGGCCGATTACTTGCAGCACGTCAAATATATCGCAGATGCACTTTGTTCCATTAGTCACCAAATTTCAGATACTGATTTAACCTTACAGATTCTTGCTGGCCTTCCTATTGACCAGTACTCCGATGTCATTACTATTACAGCAGCCAAGAAGCCTTTGCGCTCGTAATTTGAATTGAGATCATTTTTTTTGGCTCATGAGTCCAGACTTCAGCAACAAACTCCTCCTCCAATTCAAAATGATCAGGTTCACGTTCTTACAACTCCTACCTCACATGGCGATTGAAGGCGCGACCGCTGTAACAATTACAGAGGAAATCTTATTATTGTAGTATTTATGGTGGGTGTGGTGATAAGGGAAGAGGCAATTATCGGCCTCCCAGCAATTCCTTCTCATGGCAGCTAGGTATTCTTCTTCAAATCCTGCCTTCACTACATCTTTACTTGGCGAATCTCCTCCGCAGTTTCAATTTTGTGACGAATACTACCATACAACACGTCAGTGCCCCAAATTTAATAATTCTTCATATGCTGGATTTCACTCTCAGGATCACGCTGACTTATCCTCTCAATCTTCAGTATCTTCTCCTGCTGTATGGCTTCATGACACCTGTGCTAGCCATCATATGACTAACTCCACAACCAACTTGGATACCTTCTCCTATTACAATGATCAAGATACGGTGCAGATTGGCAATGGTCAACGTCTACCAATTACTCGTGTTGGTAGGAGAACTATTTGTGATAATAAAGTTGTTTTTTTTCCACCTCAAAAAAAAAAAAAAGTTGTTTTTCTTTATAAAATGTGCTGGTTGTTCCTCCACTAGCCAAAAACTTAATATTGGTTAAACAATTCTCAACTGTAGTATTGTAGAGCTGAATTCAGCACAACACTATGCGCTGATGTCAGTAGGCATGTGAAACAAGGGTGCGACAAACGCACCTAATGCATCTAGCGCAAGCACAGCATGTACACCCATGTGCATACACACGTGTTCACCGTTGCGCGCGCCAACACGTGTCCAGATTCCTACGATCCACGTGTCATGTTGGATGTAGCATGTGCCACGCACGCGCCAGCAATTCCATGTTCGCGGGAGAGCTCGCCGCGTGAGACACGTGCTTGCACGCTCCAGGCGCATCCCTTAGCGTGCGGTGCAACTTGGCAGCATGTGATTGGCGTGTGCAATGCACTCGCCTTCCGTACCGCCCCTCCTCCTGTTATTGTGTAGCACCGCCCGACGCTTGCAACGCACACATCATATGGGACTCGTCTTGGAATTCGTTTTTTTGCTCTTTTTGACTTGTTTTCACAGTTAGCCTTATGTATAACACTTTTATGTAATTATATACGTAAAAAAACCGAAAAACGAATCAAAAATTGAAGAAACTATAATGAATAGAAACTGAAAAATTTTTGTTTTCGACAACCTGATCAGGTCACTGCTCTGACATCACATGTAACACGTAAGATAGACCTTATTACGTATTCCGGATCGTTCATGAAAGGATAAAAACAAAGTAAATATGGAATACCTAAATTCGATTCCATCCGATGTTCTGAAGCAGTTTTTAATGCCAAAACAAGCTCCAATCTCTTCGGGACTTTTGCGGAAGTTGATCACCGACACTCGATTAATGTTTTTTTTTAATTTCCTTAAGACGTAAGCACTTTTAACAGGTCAAATGATCCGTATGCTTACGAATTACATAAATAACTGGAGGAGACCTTAACCTTTATATATAGCTTCTATATCAGGCTTTTCTATCACAAGCACAATATGGGTCCGGTTCACGCTAATTGAGATCCATTTTTCTTCCGAATTTCTACTTATTTAATCTAAATCATTTATTAAATCACTTTATTACCTTTGCTAGAATCGAATTACGTAAATTAACTGATAAGTTATTAAAAACTTGAAAATATAATTAATAGTTATCCAATTTATAGTAAAGGACAAAAATGTCCTACATCTCATTGTAAGCTAGGAACCAATCTCGGTGTAGTTTTCGCAAATCCTACACCAGATTTAGGGGGACCATAGATAGATACGATTAAGATAAGCATTAGATAGATACAGTTAAGATAAGCATGTGTATGTTATCAGGACTCTTTATGTACCTCTAATTATCCTTTGTGACTGTCAATATCCTTTGTCACTGTCAGTTATATATACGGATCAATCAATCTGAGGAGATCGATGAATTCCCTCAGTTTTCAGCCTCACGGGGCACCATTCCAAATTCAATAACAATGCCGCATGAAGTACGTCGTTGTGTGAGTGTAATTTGATGGCACATGTGACACGTACAAAATGACTCCTTTTTATATTAAGTAGTTTTTTAACCAAGACAAACGACAGGAGATTGAGTGTTACAAAGATAAAATCATAGTGGAGTTGTTAATAATTTTTAAGGTTGAGTATCGGAGTTGAAATTTGATTTTTTTTTTATTAAAGGGAGAAAAAACTGGAAAGAAACTAGCTAACTGATAGCTCTGCCAGAGCTCCCTATTTGTCCCGAAGGAGGAGTGTCATAACGGACACTAGAGGTTTCAAAAGATAATGTATCCCTGGGCCGGTACGAATAGCGAGAGTTGTCAGATTATCCGCACACTGGTTTCTTTCCCGGAGCACGTGCTAGAGCTGTAGTTTTCAATCTCGTAGAAGTAACTCCCTGGTATCTGCCAACAAAGAAATACGCTCAATAAGATCAGTTTGTGAAAAAGAAAGGATATTGATCACTTCTAAAAAGTCCACTTCGACGAGGACTCAGCGATAGCCCATGGCCACGCCAATGAGAGTTCCGAGTGAATTCTCCAGAGTTTTCCAACTTGCGGCGATTCACTTTCAATTCGTTGTGTAAATTCACCGTGCGGCGATTCGCTTTCAATTCATTGTATAAATTCACCGGACCATTGGCCGGTGTAGTCACGAATTAGTACTCCTGCGATAGCTAATGACGATCCTGGATGATAATGCATAAAACATTTTTCTTGTATAGCATTTTTATACAAGGAAAATGCTAGAAAAAAGAAGGAAGGAGAAAATAACACAAACTTCAAAGAAGCACTGTCCTTTTTCCCTCAACTGTACAATTTTGTGTGTAATGCATAAAACATTTTTCTTACAAGATGCAGCTCTGTAATATATAATGTGCTAAGAAAAAGTACAAAACCAATCAAAAACAACGAAAGAACCAAAAAAGGGGAAATCAACTACCAAAATCAGCCAAGACAGGCCTCCCAAGTCCCAAACCAAGATCAGATGTCACTCTCGCTCCCAGCAAAGGAACAAAAATCATTAGGTGTATAGGAAAACCATCAGTAGCAGCATTAGTAAAACAAAACAGCATTGCTCAAACCAACAACTAATTGGTCGTCATGGCAGGATCAGAAACAGACGGCCAGGTTCTAAGAGAAGGCGTCTTCTTCGCAATGGCAAAGCTCCTTCCTCAGTTTGCTCGAGAAAAGCCTGCAAGCATCCATACTAAGATCAATGGCAGCTGAAAGTGCCACAAACAAAGCTGCATCAGCCATGCAAGTTACATGTTGCATCCCTATTTGCACCACAGGTTTACTGACTTTGCCTTCACCTTCCACTGTTGAACCCATCACGAAACCCTTTACTGGGGATCTCGAGTTTAACGCAGAATCCCTCATTATCCTACTATCTATGCAAAATTGTCCACCGCTCTTGACACTCATTGTACCTTCAGCAATGGGGATTCCATTACTAAGTCCATTATCGGTAACGAGGTCGAACCTGTAGCCCAAGCCATCCATAGGGCTTCTCTCTCGCCATGCCTCCAGGCGACCCCATGGTTTCCAGCTGCTGACAGAGAATCCGTGTGGCCGAAGAATTAGCCATGAACCAGGGTTTGATCGAGACACGCGATCAGCTCCTGGTGAAGGGACAAATGGGGTGATCATAGAAGCAGCTGCAACAGGAGAGCCTGAGAGGTCATATATCATAACCATCCATCCTTTCCGTTCCCTTCCTGCTCTTTCTTTCTCACTGGAAAATGTTCCCCCCCATCCTCTGCTTTTGTTGCGATTGATATCCGACGGCAGAGACCTGATTTTACAGTGGAAATTAAAGTTAGTAACTGAAATTCGAAAGGAAAAGTATAGAGCCAATCAAAGAAAATCGACAATCACAAGCCAACAACAGTGGATACTATAATCCATGCACTGATATAGCTAGAGCCTCCGAATCAACAAATCAAGCAATTATTCAGTGGAAAAGATAAGAAGAAGACTGAAGTTGATCCCAGGATGGATATTGACTCCAGACCCAGCACACTTTAGCAAACAAACGGATTTCGCACTAAAATGAACCGAGGAAAAAAAGGGAAAACGGTAAAAACAAAAAGAGAGGGAAAATTACTGAGTTCTTGAGTTGCGCTGTGCGCTAAACTTGCAACTGAAAACGGGTTGTCGTATATTCCCTTGAATCTGGAAGACAACCGGGCTACACTCCGGTTCACCACCGAACTGAAACACAAAACGAGGGTCCGGTTCATATCGTACCACGAGATGTAACCGAGCCGTCGGTTTAGCCTGTTGGCTCCCAAGCTTTAACCACCCATTTTGAAACACCACGGACCTGGGCTCAGCGTTCTCCAAATTAACATTAACCCGAACCCGACCGAGGAGCTTCCCACCGCTGACTCCACAAGTACTTCCCATCCTGCCAGTGTACACAGACACATGGAGCGTGACGGGCTTGCTGGAGAGACGACCGAGGACGGCAGCGTCGAGGTGGAAACCGGCGGCGGAAGTTGCAGAGTCGGGAGCAAAATCACCGCTGTTGGAACATAGAGGCAAAAGGGCAGTTTGAGAAGGGAACCCTTTGATGCGTAATTTGCAGAAACATGGAGTTGTCGAGGGGTGGACGCCGGAGCCAGCGGGTTTGGTGGCCAAAGGCAGCTTCAGAGCAAGTGATTCGATGATCAAGCGAACAAATGGACAAGGATCCATGTACCAAATCTCTCTCTCTCTCTCTCTCTCGGAATCTGATCTCACCTGTTGTTATTGGTAATGCCTCGGAGTATTAACTAAAGACTTGAGCTCGAAATGTACGTCGATTAGAGAGAGCTCCAGCTTCGAGAACATCTATGGCAGTAGATTATCTAATACCATGTCGGCTGAACCGGATTTTAAACGTATCATGAAATCGGCCACTTCTGTTATAAGCTGTTTCTGCGTTGTTTAGTGGGACCATTTTCTCTCTTTCCTTGTTTTATGAATAATATTAACCAAGCAAACAAAACCGGAATAGCTGATGTAATGACCACGAGTTCTCGTGAGTCGTGTTTTACAACACTGTAGGCTTTGCGGACAGGTGCAAGATTTATCAACGATACGATAAATTAGTGATAAAAAGTTAAATCTCGTGGGATAGGAGATGGTCCCACGAAGGTGGGGTTAATACAGCTAGATGAAAGCTGTCATCACGTTGTACATGGTCCTTATTAGAGTTTTGATTGGGTCGGCATTTTAATATCCTTAACAAACATAAATATGATACAAACGTGGCATTTTGTTTGGCGCAGTTCCTGTGACGGCGCTGATTGATTCGCTCGCTAATTCAAAATATTTTAAAAATTAATGTACAAATGTGGTAACAAAGAGGATTCACATATCTAAGAGCCCTTGGTTGAAAAATAAAACAAATGTATAATAACGTATGATTGAAAGAAACTCTTTAAATAATTTTAAATATTATATTTTGGGTTCAATTTGTATATTTTAAAAAAAAATTAAGTACTATAATTTTGAAAATTTTGTGAATTGAAGCTTTAAAATGTTTATTTTATAGAAATACTTATCTAAAACATTATCTCAATTAATTAGGAGTAAAATTGCGTACTATTAAATCTATCTAAATCCTATGCCCAAGTGAGTGTTGATTACGAGAACGCATCTAAAACACGTCATTATATAAACACTTGAAAATTTATTCACTACAATTAAAAAATAGTGAGATAATGCTAATTGATCTAAACTAAAATGCTCTTATCATAAATTACTTAATTAACCATATAAAATATAATTTTACAATCACATTATCACAAAAACTTTTCTTAATTGTATACAAGGAAATAAAGAAAAGTTAGTAACTAAGCCACGAGTGAATTATTTTAAATATCCTGAGTAAAATATTAAATATATCTCAATTTTTTATAATATTAAATTTTTTCACCAATCAAAATGCTCATATATATTAATTAGTATTCACAAATTTTGGTTATGTTGTTATGTTTTTAAAACTTCATTTATAATTTTTACTTAATAATTTGTAGGTGTGTCAAGAATAATTTAACACAATTTGATAAAAATTTTAAAAATTATAGTGAAAAGTTTATTTTTATGCTATTGTACTAATTGAAAGTTTTAAAATTAAAATTTTATAATACATTTTAAAAGAATGTTCTGAACATGATAATTAAATTAATTTCAAAATTCTTAAATTCTATAATTATTAGTGTTATATATTAATATATTATTTGTAAGTTATGGTATGTAATATTATAAAATAAAAATTGTGGTATAAATAATAAATTGTTAAAAAATACAATATTTCTAATAATTTATTTTTTAAATATATATTAAGGTAGATAAACTGCATTTAATAAAGGTTTCGTGAGTCAAACTTTGCTATTCTTCTTCCGGACGAAAATTTTCCTCACGATAAGCATGATTGACATTGTTAGTAGGTCAAATAGCATGATTTTAGACTCGTTCCTTTTCCTTGCTTTACATGCTCCTTGGTTGAAAGAAGGAAAAAGGGACAGGGAACTTTTTGCCTCTTCTCTAGACCTTTATCGTCTTAATAACCATCGTCGACCTTTTACTATCTATCGAGATAAAGGAGACGAAGAAGAGGGAGACTGAAGTGGAGACCATACAATGAAGTCGGTCCCCTTACACTTTAAAATCTTTTGACAGGATCGTGGGGCGCAAGCGTGTAGCTGTAACCATGTCCGGTTCAAAACCATCATGTTTGTTTCACTCCCAAGCTACCA
The DNA here is from genome assembly GCA_025629825.1 of Erythroxylum guanchezii. Lineage (NCBI taxonomy): Eukaryota > Viridiplantae > Streptophyta > Magnoliopsida > Malpighiales > Erythroxylaceae > Erythroxylum > Erythroxylum guanchezii. Next base: position 3,254,798 of record JAOTAX010000008.1, read on the forward strand.
TACCCACAAAAAAGTTACGCCTTTAGTACCACTTTCACGGCAGGTAAATAAGAGTGATCGTCTATTAAAGAACATGAATGGCTAAAAGAAAAAGGAAAGGAAAAAGTCGATGGTTAAGGCTTGATAAACTCCTTAAACAGTAACCTTGCGACTCCTCTGTAGCCGTTGATCATTGGCTATACTTTACTTCATTAGACTCATGGGCCAATTCGAGTATGACAGATCAGTTTTTTCCTATAAAACCTGTTAGGATGCTGCAGCCCTACTTGCGGGTCTTTTGGTGGGGTTGAGGCGTTGCTGGAAAGGAGTATGCAAGAGGCAAATAAGGAAAGGCAAACGAACAGTAGTTCTCGTTAGCTCACTGTCTGTTTAGGACAATAATATTAATGATGAATTGGCTCTTCTTTGACTATTCTCTTCAAGTGCTTTTGAACATTCTCAGTGAGGTGGGAAAATCCCAAATGTTCTACTTTTTGATTGGTTCCAAGGCAGGATCATGCATAGAAATCTAATGTTCAAATCTTTTGTCTTCCGAAAAATGAAATGGTTATGGACCCATAGATAGAGAGACATTAGGCAATTCAAATGCCTTCGTTGGCAGTCTAAGACTCATCAATACCTTCACCTGTAAGCATCCTAGGTAAGAAACGGGGGCATTAGCTCAGCCTGAGATCAGAACGAACCAGGCAAATCATGGTCTTGGATCTGATGATTGAGTATTTGGTGATCTGTCTACGTAACAAGTGGAACCCGCTTGGCTAATTAGGCCTCTAATCATGATCCACAAACTTGGCACTGATTTTTAGTGCAAGCAAACAAAGATTATGAGCTGTTAAAACCTGGATTATGATTGCTGATTTAGGACCACCTAACCATGCACGCCGTGGCCTTTTCATGACCGTCTCTTCATTGCAAGGTGGATAGAACATTTCGAAATTTTCTCCGACCCTTCTCATTCTTTTCAGAATTCACAGGTTTCAATCCCGTTTTCTCAATACAACTTTTGCTTTAAGAAGTTGCTCAACTATAGTATGGAAGATTCGCTAAGATTTGAATCTGTCCAATTTTTTTGGAAACTTCACCTTAAAGTGTAAATTTATTTCCTATAAAATTACTTGAGTTATTTTTTATTTTAAATTAATTAATGAAATAATTTGCTCAGACTACTAATATTATATTATTACTTGTTTAGAAGAGTTTTAATAAAAACTAAAAAATAACAATTACTTTTTTTAATAAAAAATCTATTATCCCCCCCAACAACTTCCAAAAGCTTGAACAATAAATAATCATAAAATAAAATTTTGTTAAATGGCGCGGTAGTTTTTTTAATTATAATTGGGAAGATTTAAATAAATATTGTATAACATATTATTTAATTAAGATAAAGTTTTATTTAATATATAATTACTATCAATGATAAAAATATAACTACATCGACGCTAATAATAAAAAATATATTTTTATTTTGAAAAATAAAATAAAAACAGAAAACAATAATAGCAACAACAACATCCAATAGGAATCTTGCTAATATGAGAAATTTGGAGAGTAGGGATGACAATGAGCTGATCAATGAGTCTAAATTCATGTGTTTTCAATGGTTCAACCTATCGACAAAATCAAGCCTAGCTCGGTTCGATGTCTAATTTTTTTAAGTAAAACGATATCATTTTGTTTAGAAAAGTCAAGTTTCGAGTAGGCCTAAACCTAGGTAACTTAGGTCTAGATTCAATTAAAAAAAGCATTATTTTACACTTTTAATTTTAAAAAATTATTTTAAAAATTAGCAAGATCGATCTATTGTCATTCCTATTGAAGAAGACTAAAATTACTAGAAATGTTATTTCTAAATAACTCGTACAAAAGCAGAGAAAGATAAACACAGAAATGCTAACAATGAGCTCACTCAACAATCTTGTGGACCTGTCAGTTTGATCCATCTCAACATAAGAGTTTTAAAAATAAATCCAAATAGTAAAGGGCTCTTAAGCCCAATTACTTCACCCCCTTTCCAAGTCAGAGAATTCCGAAGACCACTGCAAACAACAACTGAACAGGAAACTTCCAGATGCGACCAGCCGTTTACGCGAGTCCTTTCTATTAAAACGTGAAAAAGGAGACTTAAATTGGAATCTCGAAGACATCCATCGTTTTCAACACAACCAGCGATTGTAACTTCGCTAAAGTTCGGGTCTCTGTGTTTGTGTTTCTGTTACCATGTCTTCTCCGGCTGAGTAAGTAACCCTCGAACCCATCTTCCCAGATTCGTTTATATTTCTTATGTTTATGTTTGGAAAATGTCTTGAACCTTATCTACTAACTTTAGTACAAGGACTTGTGTCAAGTTTTTTGATTTTTAAAGTTCTGTTGTTGAATTAATTGTCAGATTTTACCAATCTCTGCCACCTATAACCAAGGCTTATGGGACCTTGTGCCTCGCTTTCACTACCGCATATCAACTTGGAATTATTGATTGGCAACTTATCGCCCTCAGCTACAAACTTGCTTTCTCTCATTTTCAGGTTTGGGTTCAATTGTTCCTGGATCTATCTGTTTTGCAGTTGAAGTATTTTATTGTTCGTTATTGGTAATGTACTTGAGTTCTGTAGAGAATTTTGTGTATAGAGATGGACGTTTCCTGCTATTAGCAACCGGTGTTTCAATGTTGTTGATCGCTTGTCGAATTGTAGATTCTGTTTGCTTCTTAAGACTGTTAATTGCGGTGAGGTTATATCTATTTATTATTCTTGACATAATATTGGCAACGTTTTAGACTCGTAATTTTTTCTCTATTCATGTGCGTTTGGTAAGAGAATAACAAATAGAGATTGCTGGGATTGTATGTATTTTTAATGAAAGCAAACTCAGGCTCTTAGTTTGTAAAGCTGACCAACCTCGTCTCTGAAGTTGTTCCAGTGTGTCTGAGTTTATTGATATTGGTGCTGGCACTCTGGCAGTCTGCCTTATAATGATCGGGGTTGGTCTTCATTGGTCATAAATGTAAGGAACATGTCACCTGTTCCCGTTACCTTATGCCTACCCCGTTCTATGAGCATCCATCCATCCAATAAATGGGACAAAATGGGACAAAGAGAAATTAGATGGATGGATGCTCATAGAGTAGAGTAGGTACAGGGTAAAGGGAACAGGTGATCTGAACCTACAAATGTATTCTTAGAGTCCAGATTCATTTCAAAGAAGATCGCTAGGATTCTTAGATAAACTTTTGTGCATCATCTCTTATTTAACTGTTTGAGAGATGGGCATTCTTTTTTCAAGAATTAGAGTCAATTTGTCAAGGTGGAAATGTGCTCCAAAATGACTCCAATGTGTTTCTTGCCCCTCTCTTTGTGTGTATACATATATGTGTGTGTTTTGTATGTTTGTTTGTGTTGTGTGTTCATGCAACCATCAACCATGTCACAGTTTCCCTTGTTATCAGTTCTGTACGCCCGAACCTTTTTTGTTCTGTTTAGTTATTCTCTACTCCACAAACCTCATACAGATTATATATGGTTCTCTTTGTAGATATGGAGGCTTATCACAAACTTCTTTTTCCTGGGAAAGTTTTCTATCAATTTTGGAATTCGGCTCTTAATGATGTAAGTTTTGTTCTTAGATGAATGAATATAATCTGATTTATTTCTGACCTACCTGTTTTACTGGTAACTTGGAGTCCCAGGGTATTACTGGAATTTTCAGATTCTGAGCGTTAATATTTTCATGGTTAATTGCTTTGGTTGTACAGAGCAAGATATGGAGTTCAAATGGAGAGGGGACCATTTGATAGGCGTACAGCAGATTTCTTATGGATGATGATATTTGGAGCATTGACGCTACTGGTTTGTGGCTATTGCCTACTTTTCTTGCTGATGATTGAGACCCATTTTTACATGAACTTGAGAGATTTGTTTCAGACCCATTTTTATATGAACTTGAGAGATTTGTTTCATTCTGCAACTGCAATTAGAACGTATAAGCTTGAATTATATATTTTGAATCAATGTTTTTGTTTTTCCTTCCATTTTTTTTCACTGTTGCAAGTCCACTTCTGTGAATTTGTGAAGCATAAGAAAGCTTTATGCTAGAAAATATGGTTTAGGCTTTGCAAACGGGTAATTGTTGATTATATGTGTTAAAGTAACACTGAAGGCAACTGAAGTTAAAGTGTCTCTCTGACGTAGGCACTATCTGCCATTCCCTTTTTCTATAACCCATTTTTGGGGGTATCGCTTGTGTTCATGCTCGTCTATGTCTGGAGTAGAGAATTTCCTAATGCCCAAATCAACATATATGGCCTCGTTACTCTGAAGGTATGCTGAATGGTAGTCCATCATGAGTTTTTGCATGTGGACTTGTTTTTTACATGAGCATTCGAATCTGATGTGTTTGTTCTTCTACTTTTCCTTCCAGGCATTTTACCTACCATGGGCTATGCTTGCATTGGATGTTATTTTCGGTTCACCGATTTTGCCAGACCTTTTAGGAATAATTGCAGGGCATCTATATTACTTCTTGACCGTGTTGCATCCACTTGCAACTGGAAGGAACCTTTTAAAGACTCCAAGATGGGTGTATCCTTAACCATTGTTATAATCACCTTATTTCTCGAATATGAATATGTTATTAAGCATGTTCTTTCTGTCTAAAGTGTCTACTTTATACTTTCCTGCTAGTGCATTTCCTTGACCAGAACAGACATAAATTGGTTATCAGGTGGAGAATAGGAGCTCCAGCCCCAACAAACAATCGTGTCCAAGCCCAACCTGAAAGGAACACTGGCGGGGCATTCAGTGGAAGATCATACCGCCTGAATGATTAGTTAAATCTCCTCTTCACTAGTTCAGTTGGGGTCTCTGACCACGAGATTTAAGCATGCCATAACGATGTTAGGCCTTAGAAGGGGTTTGGGTAGAGGCCCTGATTGTTAAAACTGACGACATTCATTCTTCAGGATGAAGACTTTTTTTTTTTCATGGAGTTTGTTCAAAATGTAGTTGAATTGCTGTATAGCCCAACAGCATGATTATGGATTGATTTTTTTAATATAAATTATTTAAATTGTTGATGTCTCAACAGATTTACCATGCCTTCTCACTAAGATAGTAAGAATTTTAACAAATTTTATCCCTAAAAATTAAACATGGTACATTAAATTTGCAAGATTGCTTGAACATGTGATCTTATGGTTATAAAGGAGTCATTTTATCGGTTGAAGACTGTAATATTATTAATGATGAACATGTATACCTAAGTAATTGGAAATGGCTTCTGTTATTTATGTTTATATATGCATTAGTTATTGATGTAGGCGAATAGAGTGGTGTGAAGGACACGTGAAGAGTCTCTACTCTTGGGAAACAGAAACAGAAACAGAAACAGGTGGATGCCTGAAATAAGGGAGGTCAGGTCAGGAAGTGAAGGAAAAACTTTGCCGATCAAAACGGACAAAACTCATCAAATCACCACACCCCCGCCTTTCCTTTTTTTGTTTGTTTCCTTAATTCAATGAATGATAAAAGAAAAAGTAACCAAATATTTGAGTTTCAAAGCTTCTCCCCGCAGTCCTCGCTCCCTCCTTCACCTATTTATTCACCAATACTTAATACCGCCTCTCTCTCGCTTCCCTTTGATCACATTAATTACATACAAATACAGCAAGCTGATTTCACTTCTTTTTCATATATGTAGAAGAAAGAAAGAAGCAGCAGGAAGTGATACTACAAGGCAACAAGCGAACAGAAAGCCAAAGAGAGACAAAACCAGAAAGATCTTAAAACAGCAGCAGAAGAAGCGTTTTTGTTTGTCGTTTGTTGTTGTCGTTTAAGGAAATTAAAAAGCAAGATGTCCTGGCAAGCTTACGTAGATGATCATTTGATGTGCGACATCGAAGGTCAAGGCCACCATCTCACCGCCGCCGCCATTCTTGGCCTTGACGGCAGCGTCTGGGCTCAGAGTTCCTCTTTCCCTCAGGTCATTTCTCGTTTTTCTTTGTTTTCTTTTCGTTTGGACGTCAGTGTACTGGTAATTATACGAGGGCAAGGTTAATATACTTTCCGAATTTACGAGTTTTCATTGCACTGATCTGAATGGATTTGTTAAAAAATTTGTTGATGAATGAAACCACAACAATTGAAGTTTCTAATGTCTTGAAGTTTGATCTTCTTGCTTCCATTAATTCATTCATAAACATTATCATGATAAGCAGTTGAAGTCTGATGAGGTGACGGGCATTATGAAAGATTTTGAGGAACCGGGTCATCTTGCCCCGACAGGCTTACACCTCGGGGGCACAAAGTACATGGTTATTCAGGGTGAGCCTGGAGCTGTAATTCGTGGGAAGAAGGTGATGGACATAATTAGTTATGCTTAATTATCAGGAAAAAAGAAACCAGAATGGAATACGGTGTGGCATGGCATTGGCATGTATTCAGTAACAAGCTTGATTTGTTTTGCAATGGCAGGGATCTGGTGGGGTCACCATAAAGAAGACTGGTCAAGCTCTTGTTTTCGGCATTTATGATGAGCCAGTCACTCCTGGACAGTGCAACATGGTTGTGGAGAGGTTGGGCGATTACCTCGCTGATCAGGGGCTGTAGGCCTAAACTTCTCATAAAAACTACAACCACTATTTATCTCTTCTTGTTCTTGGGAGTTCCGCCATTACTTTTCACTACCCCTCTTTTCTGCCTTTTTGTTTTCCGGTTTCAAGTTTTACGCTGTCTGCAGAAAGCCAAAGCCTCGAGCTGGCAGTGAAGATTCTGCAGATAATAACCTTTGTATGAAGATTAGATATTGCCTGTTTGGTATTTTAGCAGTTAAACCTTCATATGTCTTGATGTTATATGTGAACTCCTCCAGTTTCATCTTTTCTTTGTCACCTTTTCATGGTGAAAATGGCATCAAGTTCTAATGAACATTTTCGAAATTGATTGTTCTCTCAGTTAATCAACAAGAGCAATTCACTAAGTGTAGATCTTTTGCTAAGATGGGCAAGGAGATGCTTGCTAAGTTGGCTCCATGTTCTGTCTCGCATAAACTATATAACATCTTAAGTACTTCCATCTTTAAACTATGCAATCTTAACATTTGGTCCACAAAAAAGTAATTATAATCACAAATTGGAAGCAAAATGAGAAAGCAGTACAGCTGTGGATAACTCTTAGGTTTGAAAGCGATGGCTCTCAAAGAAAAAAAGTCCATAACTGTGATTGTGTCTCAACTTTTTGCAAAAGTTTTAAATAAAAATTTCTTTATTTTTTTTTATTATTTTATACTGTATATTATTGTATGTAATATTCATTACATACTTGACTAAGTGCTATCAATACGGATTACAAAAATTTAAAGTTCAAAATAATAATAATAATATATTTAAAATTTTTAAGAAAAATATTAAAATACAATTAAGAGGAACCAAGAAAAAGAGGCAAAAGTTATATATATTATAACCGAGCAGCACAAAGCACAAACTAATGATCAATGTTTTAAAAACTGGACCAGAAGTTAAATTGATAAAACGAAAAGCTTAAGAGTTAAAAAGTTCAACTAAAATTATACTGTCATAAAATCGACTAAAGATTAAATAAGATTAAAGAATTTAAAATATGATTAAAAGAAATTACCTTTATATATCAAAGCATTTAAAGTTTAATTAAAAAAGGTATTGTTAAACGAAAATTAATTGATTTATTTGAGTTTATAAGAACTTATTAATTTATAAAAATTGACTAATTGATTAATAAATTGATTTATTTTTAACAATAAGAATTATTAAAATAAATCAAACTGAAAAATTAAAAATCAAACGAGGGTTCAAAGTTTTTATAGATGAACAAGTTGAACTTATTGAATATTTAATCATAAATATAGCAAAATCCAAACAATTTATTTGGACAAAAGCTTGTGGATTATGTCACTAACCCAAGGATATGCACTAAAACTAACTCAATGTGGAAAGTGATGGGCATTAACAAGTGATTGAGGGTGATTAATTAGGCATAAGCATCTTTTTGAAAGCAAAAGATAAAGCAGATCTAATTTATGATTGCGAAATTTAACTTTAAAAAAATAAAATTAAACTATGATTAAGAGAAAAAGCTTCCCCTAACTTTTTACCTCTTTTGAGGCATCTAATAGGTTAGTCAAATGTTTATAGCCTTTTCTTCAATTATTTCTGATTAAAAGATTGATTGATTTAGCTGCTTTCTTATTTTTAATTAACTCGTAACATTTTCCCTTATTCTTATATTTCGTATTACATATTTAGAATGAGTTAATTCTTTGATGTCAAAAAAAATTCAATTTCAACATAAAATTTTTAAGAATTAATTGGATTTTTTTAATTTGAATTTGACCTCTCTCTTTTTTATTTACCTTTTAAAATGAGATTTTTATCTATCATTTTTTAATAGTAAAAGTCTTAAACTGGTAATATAAAAAATTTAAAATTTAAAAAATTTAATACTAGACTGTTATAAAATCGGTTAAAGATTACATAAAATTTTAAAAATTAAAATATGACTTCTGGTAAAAAAAACAAAAAAAATTAAAATATGACTGAAAAGTTGTTTAAAAATCTAAAATTTAATTAAAAAAATTATTAAATATAAAACTATTTATTTTTTTTAATTTATAAGAGCTTATTAATTTATTAAAATTGATCGATAAATTAATAAATTGATCAATTTTTAATAACAAGAATTGTTAAAATAAAAATATAAGTAATATCATAAATTAAAAGAAATTGTTTTTTTTTCCAAGAAGAAGAAAAAGAAATGAAAGCGAAGCGAGATGCGTAGCACGTCCTGTTGGCTGTTGCTTCAACGCTTCTAACGTATCCAAGTCTCTCTGTTGGCTTTCACAGACAATAAAGAGAGACACGCACACAAAGCCCAAAGCCTAACGAATCGCACTCTCTTCCTTTTCTCTCGTCCGCAGCTTGTCAAATACCTCCAACTCAAAACCCACAACTCTTCTATTAAGAGCATACTTGAATCCCCCAAGATCAACACGAAACCATGTCGTGGCAGACTTACGTCGATGAGCACCTTATGTGCGAAATCGAGGGCTATCACCTCTCTGCCGCCGCCATCATCGGCCACGACGGCAGTGTTTGGGCTCAGAGTTCCAACTTCCCTCAGGTCCTCTATTTTTTGTTCCTCTTAACTAATTTCGCTTTATGGGTTCTTCGGAAAAAGTCTGATCTTTGATGAGTTCGGTGCTTATTTTTTTGATCCGAGTTTTATACTTCCATTTTCAGACCTGATGTTTTTAGTCCCTTATTGAAAATTCTTTCTTGAATTTCTTCCATCGATTCGCTGTCTAGTTGGGTTTGTTTCAAGTTCGTGACTTTTGATCTACTTAATTATTGGATTGGTGTTAATAATAATTAAAAAATTCAGTGGGTGTGGGAGATTTGTTGTTTGTGGATGGTTTTGGTAGGTGGGTATATGGTTGATTTTTGGGTTAGTTTTTTTTTAATTATTTTTTTTCGCTTAGTTGTTGCTCTTGTTCGTCTTTCATCACAATTGAGACTGATAGTACTTGTTATGACTTTTATGGTCGAAGTTTTAAGATCTTAACGTTTATGCTATGCAAGTTGGGATTTGCAATTCTCGTGATTCATTTGACACGGTCCTTGGAAATTGCATACCAGGATCTCATGCATGTTTGTGGACAAACTCTAGTTGTGATTTGGAAGAGGCTTTCTGTATTTATTGCTGCTTTGATATTTTATTCAGTTCAAGCCCGAGGAAATTAGTGGCATCATGACTGACTTCAGTGAACCTGGGCATCTTGCACCGACTGGATTATACCTTGGTGGCACCAAATATATGGTAATCCAAGGCGAGCCAGGAGCTGTTATTCGAGGGAAGAAGGTGATGATCTCGTACCTAGGAAGTTATTTTTGATTTTTGTGTCTACACTTATGTGCCTGGGAACTTTAGAAAGGTTGCATTTTCAGCGTTTGAACTGAATTTGCCCCAAAGTTTTACAATCTGAAACGAGTGGCTTTCACACACTATCAGAGTATATCTGTTTGGATCGATGCTTGACAATTGTGGAGCAGATGATCTTTTCCAAGTTGCCGATTTAATGCAATAAATCTGCTTTACTGACACCTTATTATCAGTATTAGAATGTATGATGCAATTCCTTTATGGTTTTCTATGTTGTGGCCTTTTGAACTAGGGAGCTGTATTACTGCGTTCGATTGGGCCATGTTTATTTGTTCCTAAGCCTCTTATCAATTTAATTTCAGGGACTTGGTGGTGTTACTATTAAGAAAACTAATCAGGCTTTAATCATCGGCATTTATGACGAGCCGATGAGTCCTGCCCAATGCAATATGATTGTGGAAAGGCTTGGAGATTATCTCATTGACCAGGGTCTTTGAACATGTTGTTTGGTTATGGTCGGAATTCTCTTGGCTTCTTCTATACAACCTAGCATCTGCCTACCTCATGTTGTTGAGTGCAGTGAAATAAGTTATGAAAGTACAATCATGGGAAACACTGTTTGGAAAGAAAAGGTTTGGTGCTTAATTAGCTGATGGATATGATGATCTGTGTTTTTTGTACTATTTGATTGGGTGTATTTGGTATTGTCAAGTGTGATACTTTGCCCGAAATTGCACTAAATTATGTATGATGGATGCTTTAAACTGAATTTAATTGGTCATCCTTTTCTTCTTTTCAGAATTTCCTTCTCATTCCCTTGTTTTACCTGAATGTTGTTGAAATCTATGGGGATTTATGGATATCCCTCTCCATTGTTTGCGACCTGCTCGGTTCTTCGACGACCTTAAATACGAAACTTAGAGCCAAGTATAAAGAAGAGGCCATGTAAAAGGTCGTTTTATAAAGCCAAATCATCGAATTACGATCACAAAATATTTTGGAGGTACTAATTTACCGAGACTTCGCGTGTGAAGAATAATATTCTCGCAGTAATATTTGTCGTCACTTGATCTATTTGGTCAGATTTGCCAATTAGATCAGAAAAATCACACCGACAAACTAGAAGTGGAAGATGAGAA
>JAOTAX010000008.1:3286846-3299342 GCA_025629825.1 Erythroxylum guanchezii
AGGGTTAATTGAAGTAACCCTTTAGGGTGCTATGAGCACGTCTTATGTTATGATATTTGGAGCGATCGTTGGGCTTCAGAAATGGGACCCAACAACTTTTGCATACCTTTGGACTTCTTTGTTGAAATAAGTGTCTTTTCGCACTCTCAAATTTACCATGACTTTGTTATGCCTTTAATTTTCTATTATAACATTTAAATCTTGCATTTCGCCGATGATTTTTGTTAATATACACTATTGCATGCTAACGCTTACCTGCCTACTCTCAAGCCACATCAACTATGCCCATTTTATTCACTCACTCTTAGATCTTTTGTCAATTTGAGCGCCAGTATCTACCAAAACTTACTAACACTTGCAGGATTCGACAACCTAAATTTAAGGGTCTAACACTAAGGATAATCAATCGTAAGCTAGACTCGCATTTTGTAGATTTTTAGTCATTTAGTTCTCATGTCATAGCCTATATAATAATAGTAATTGCAACAAATATTTTTTGAATAAATATTAATAAATCATTAAGTATATAATAATAATAATAATAATATATATACATTAAACAGATTATTAAAGCTGCATAATTTATAAATTATATACAAAATTCGAATTTAAGTTGAACTAATAAATCTAAAGTATCATTAAATAATTTTTAAAGTGGCTCGTAATTTCATAATTCAAAATCTCAACTTTTCGAAAAAGAGAATGCCATCAAGATAACTAATGAAACACTGATGAAAATTCCAGAATTTATGCGTTAAACAATGAGTGGTGGGAAAAGATCCTGTGGGTAGCTGAGAGAAAAGGTGGGCTGGTCAGTGGATAAGAACCATCTAAAAATTAACGCTGAGAAACAGCTTAATGACCTACCTTACCTTATGACTCGAAGCATGTGGTGGCAGTTTCATGGCCCATCACTACCCTTATCTGCTACTAGCACCCCTTCTCCTTCCTACTCCACTTTCTTATCCTCTTACACAACTTGATCTTTCTAAACATCCTCACGATTTTCAGCAATCTCATCATGTTCTTTAACATATTAATAAAATTTATTAATTATTTAAATACTAAGATAGCCTATTATAGAGATTTGTTTATATTTAGACTTAAAAGGTGGAAGATGCACAAAAGGAAGTAGTGGAATTCTTGTCTTGTCATGCTATTAGATGAGAAACGTTGACATGGAGACAAGATGGAACTTAACCAAATGCTATTGCTAAAGCAAAGCACGCAAAGATTGGTGTAAAATGGTCCACGTCCACCAAAAGATTGTTCTCGTAACTTATCAACAATATTAGAGATTCTATCTTAGCTAAAACTTCAACACTATTAAAAGTGTGTGAATGCCAAGAAACATTAGAACATGTAAAACATGTCGTTGCTTTACGAGGCAAAGGGTGTTAGAAGACAGTGACTGCTAGGTTACAAAGGATGGTGACTCAGCTAGATTGGGATGCTCTCAAAATTTTGGGTCTTATCCTCTTTGCTTTCTAGTAACGTGAGAAAGCTATTAAATATAGGTGGCTAGGAAAATGATGATGTGACCAATCACTGGATAAAGAAACGCTGAGAAAGCGACATTTATTGAACAAACCTGACAATTTGGATTAACCTTTCCAGCTATAAAGCGTTGCTTCTCATCCTGTACAAGAATGTGTAATTTGTTGCGTTGCATATGTAGCTGCTTCCTCCAATAAAAACACAAACTTGTTCAACGGACAAGAAAAGGGTCATTTTATTCCTTATATTCCTCTTTATCTTCCACTTTCTCTTCTTGAAGATGAGTAGCGTATCTGCAGGTGATGAGTTTTTGATCTTGGATGTGAGTAAGAAGATAATAAGTGCTTCAGGATCTCAGGAGAACAAATGGGTAGCACTAGAAGGTGGTGAGAGTGATGTTTATGAGTCTACATCGATTGAATCCTCATCTGCATCTTCATGTTCATCAGATTTAGTTGAAGATGCATCATCTCCAACCTCTTCCTCCTCGTCATCATCCTCAACGTATGCAAATGGGCCTCTGTACGATTTGTCCAAGCTCATGAACCAACTCCCTGCAAAGTAACTCACGTTCTGGCTCTTACTCTCTGCTAATATAAACTAAATCAAGAGCTTGTTAAGAACGTGGACTAACAATTTGTGTTGCGTGATATCCAGGAGAGGTCTTTCCAAGTTTTATCAAGGGAAGTCACAGTCTTACACATCTCTGGCAAGTGTGAAGAGCGTTGAAGATCTTGCGAAGAAAGTGATCCTTCATAGGCCCAAAATGAAGTCTTGTAAAAGCTATGCCGGTGGTTGGGATGGACACAATAAGTCATTTAGCGCCAGACCTGCCATAGCCAAAAGAGCTTCAAGAGGGTCTTTTTTATATTCTTCTTTAGGAGGTAATTCGTAAGAATTTGCAAGGTTTAATACTGTAATTTGTGAAGTGGTGTAATTAGAGACAGCCTATAGAAACCATATCCAGCGAGTACTGTACTCTCATATAAAAAATCGGTGTTAGTAATGTAATTAAGATGACAGATATCTTCCGAACGTATAGTCAATGAAAAACAACGAACAATAGTTTTTTTTTTTTTTCAGTTTTCTCAACTTGGTGCTGTCCCTTCCCTGCTGATTTTTCTAGACATCCCTTCCTTTATAGAATAAACTTGAGTACCATCTTCATTTCACAACCTCATGGTCATTCTTAACAGTATAAAATCCAAATCCATATGAATATAGCGACTTATCAGAAAGTTTCTATAAGTCCCAATTATTCCTTGAGGAAAGTATCGATTGAACTAGAAGTGAAGTAACGGAGCTGGGCAATGAAAGGTGTGTGGGAGAAGAAATCTGATCAACGACTGTGATTGCTTGCACTAAGAACCATGCTCCAAGAACTCACGTTCTGGAGAAGAAAATGGATATCGTGCAACTATTGCAATGTCAAAAGGGTCAATCCTGTTGACATCTTGAGAATTTAAATTATAAGAAAAATAAAAACACAGAAGAAAGTATTGTGGAAGAAATTTGCAAATCGTTACACACTTTTATTTAGAGCCTGTTTGGTTCAGATTTTAAAAGTACATTTTTTTTATATTGAAAAGAAAATAAATATTTAGCTGTAAAATATAAAATAATTTTAAAATAAAAATAATTTTTTAAAAGATTAAAATACAATTTTTTTAAAAACTAAAATTTTAAGTTTTTTTTTTGAAAGACTCGGCTAGACATATTTCCGGCATAAACCAAGAACGACTCTTTTGTTTTTGTGGTTTTTTTCTTCTGTTTACAAACACGCAAAACGCATCTTCTCTCTCAAAGACACCCACGGATCAAAACTCACATGTTAATTCTTGGTATTTTTCGGCCTATATACGCGTTGAACAACGCAGACGTTCGACGTCGTCTGCGATGTCAACGCAAGCGACGTCTGCGTTGAATCATCTCCTCTTCTGTTTGGCTAATCAACGCAGGCGACGTCTGTGTGATCAACTTTCACCTGCTGCCTGCTCCCACACGCAATCATCACTGCACCCTCCACCTTTTTCCCATTTCGATACACGACAGTTGCTTGCTCTGATCTCTGATCAGAATCAAAACCCCACATGGACGGTGATGGTATCGTCTTTCTTTTAAGCCACCTTATCTCTCTCTCTCTGTAGTTATCCAGAAAAAAAGCTCTGTTCAATCAGATTTTGTAGTTATCCGTATGCAGCAACACTTTCTTCTTCACGAAGTATACCACTTATAAAGTAAAAATATTTTTTTTACCTTATGTTTTGCTAAAAAATTTGTAAATAATAACAAACGTTAAATATGACTAATTTAATATAATGACCCAATTTAATGAAAATCTAATCTAATCTAATCTAATTTAATTATAAGAAAAGAATTTGATTAATTTTTAATTAATTCATACATATATAATACATATGACAAAAGATATTAATTATATTGTACTTTGCATATTATTTAGTATACTATAAATTTTATTTAGCATAAATAATTTTATTATAAAATAAAATATAGATAAAATTAATAAAAGTATTTTTTATTTTTATGTTGTCAAACAGTCTACTGAATGAAACTCTTTTTAAAAAGATTGTGTTTTTAATTGATAGTCAAACAGTTAATTGACTTTTTAAAAAAGTCTCTTCCCAAAAATTCTACTAATAAAATCTCTACTTGTATAAGCTTATCAAAACAGGCAATTAGTATTTTATGATATATAAATTCAAAGTCAAGTACTCGTTGCATACAAGCTAATTGCTTCACGGGAGTTTTGGGAAGGGCTGAATTGTATACCAACTTTTTTTCGTATTTTATAAAGAAATTATTTTCGTGACTCAAATATGTAATTTTATGGTTAAAAAGTAATTTTACTAGTTATTCTAAATTTCACCGTCGTACATACCGTAGATAAAGATAAATTGTAAAGATAGATAATCTTTTAATAAATTTCTTTAGTAATTATTAAATAAAGATAAAAGTATCCACATAATATAAAATAGATATCTTGTTTTTATTATATTATGAGTTTAATCTATTTTTATCAACACTAAATTAATGATAACGAGTTTAAATTAGAAGTCTTAATTTTAAGCACGTGTAAGTTCCTTATTTTTAGTGTAGTCGAGGAACAGTGAAAGGCTTGGAGTCTATCTTCAAACATTTTTGTAGTACCATTTATAACACGTCATCTTCAATGTTCTTGCTTGAGGATTTCTTCGTTTGAAAATATTGATGTCAGTCTCTTTCGTCTGAAGAGTATAATTTCTTTCTTGAGAAATATGAAATTCATGGGACTTTTTATATAACTTTCTATAATAACGCTCATTTTTCAGTATGACATTCAGTCCAGTATGACACCGAGAGGGCTAGGGCCGAAGTTAAATGTGATTCAAAATACTTCGAAAACTGTGACGGGAAATTAGAGCTACCATTAACTTATTCTACTTTAGCAGAGAGTAACCAA
The DNA here is from genome assembly GCA_025629825.1 of Erythroxylum guanchezii. Lineage (NCBI taxonomy): Eukaryota > Viridiplantae > Streptophyta > Magnoliopsida > Malpighiales > Erythroxylaceae > Erythroxylum > Erythroxylum guanchezii. The sequence goes on from JAOTAX010000008.1 coordinate 3,291,804, forward strand.
ACCCTTTCGCCTTAGCTTCTAAAAAAGGCTCAACCCCTTTCTGTTTCTATCATTTGAAGAACTTCATCCAATATTTTACTGGTATGGGTAATATTTCAGCAGATGACTGCTTGACAAATTTGAGAACAGATCCAGGGCTTCTTTACTAAAGTCTCAAGATCAAGGAATTGACCTCGGGATACGATGGAAGGCACGTGTAGTTGCAGAGAAAGCTTTTCTCTTACCAACTCAATGACCTATGCTAGTGACCCGTCATTACTCAATAAACTTAAGTTTTCTACGTTTTCAATTCAATCTCAAAATTTATCAAAGTATTGCATATAATTTATAAATGCAAGTGCGTAAAGCAACATAACTAATGTGGTCATATCTTGTAAACAGGTACAATGCCAAGAAGGAAAAAACATTTTCTCATCACCACTGCTGTTGCTTCACATAGCAAGAGTCTACTTGTTTCCTCTGCTGAACCAACAACCTGTAAACAAAGTTATGAAATTGCTTTCTGGTTAAATTAATAACAAATGCACTAGTTTGCTCTTTCCACCCAATCATAGATATTACTTCAGTCTGTGGCTTTCCACGCTAACTTGTATGTCTAATCATTATTATAATCGCATCTGATCATTACTCGGCATACCTGACAATTGGAGTAAAACTTGGTGAAGTTTTCTGATAAGTTATACAGGTATTCGCACAGCACATTCGGAAGTAGATTGTTGCATGCCTCCTCAACAGTCTGCAAAGTTAGGACAAATATATCCATTATCAGAAAAACAAGCCAACATAAAGAAGCAAAGTAAGGGAAACTTGGCTGGCATACCTCAGCAAACTGTAGCAAATGAAGCCCTAGTACACGCTCATCAGGGTGACTCAACACTAATTCGCCAGTCTATAAATGGAATTAGAACATAAAAAGGGGGAAAAGAATCAACGACTTTTAAAATAGTAACCTCTGCAAACTGATGAGAGTTATTCAAATGGAGATTACTAGAGATAAGACATATCTCAAGCATTCAAAAGTTTTAAGACCTTAGTGAAGTTTTTTCCAACATCAAAAAATGGAGGCTATTATGACTAGCAGTTGGATCGGTCAAGTGTATTTAGTATTACATACTATAAACACTAGTGTAGGTCCGAATATGTTAAAATGTACCGAGTTTAACAAGCAACCATAAAGTTTTCAAGAAAATGAATAATGCAGGTACAGTCTAACTGACAGCTGCGGCTTCAGAGTCTATGAGAACTCACTTTCTTCAAGTCATCAATGTCCTTGCCAGATTTCCTGATGATTGAACAGATCCTAGCATGCGCATATAGTAAATAGACTGCAGTATTTCCCTGTTAACATATTTTTGAAGGAATCACATATGCAAAGTCAGAGCAATATGGCAATAACTCTAAGAAAAAAGAATAAAAGACAATGGAAGATGGGGAATAGAACAAAAAAGGTTATATGGAAGGCCAAAAGGAATACATGAATCATATTCTCACACAAAATTTTGGCTTCATAGTTTTTTGTGAGGATAACACTTTAAAAGTTGGAAAATGAAGCATACCTTATCATTAAGCATCTGGTCAAAATTAAACGTGTAGTTGGTCAATCTGTTGTTCTTCAAGTCAGCATACCTGGAACGGAATTGATTATACACTATCAGACCACCTTTAACAAAATATTTTCTCCCAACTGTCAGATTAGGAAATTTCACGCAAGTCAGGGATGTTATGCATAGAAGTTGGGATACAAGATTTGTTTGGTGATTGTCAGCTTTCTAGACCAAGTAATTAAGCGATAACAAGTTATCAAGTGTTCTAAATATAATAATTTGTTTATCCAAAAAGAAGGCACAATCCAAGTTCCAGGTCTTCAATTTGACCAATAAAGTCACGATGGTCAAGTATATTTGACTGCAACTACTTCAAGCAGTTTTTTTTGTGAGCAACGCCTTACATGTAAAAGTAATCACCAACAAATTTCATGTTTTCCTGAGAAGTCATAGGATATTAAAACTGCTCCATGAACAAGAACACCGAAAGTGTTTTACAAAGAAACTTTCCTTTAATATTGTCTGTTTCACATCTTTTATCTTCCTGGCACTGGATCCAATAACCCTAAATTCTCATTTTCTTCAAAACCATTGCCTATAAGAAGTAACCATTACCAGATAAATTAAACTCTCGCATGTTCATAGCTAGCCACGAGCAATGTTGTATAATAAAAAAGTGCCCAAAAATAACGCAGAAAAATTACTTGACGGCACCATAACCAACTGCCTCGGCAGTTTGCTCAAGCTCCTCTTCAGTCCACTCTGCAGCCTTACCTGCTCAAAACACAAGGAATTACTTCAGAATCTGTAATATTGGCAAGCTCTTCCAAAGCCATACAAGTACAAAAGAGAGATAAGCTTCTGCCCAGTTATTTATGAAGATATAAGCACGAGTAAAAGAGGTAAGGTGACTTCGGCAGTTAACATACCACGCTCGATAAGAGCTGCTTTACTACGATTCTTGGCTTCATCAAGTAAATCAACCAATCGAACTACTTCAGTGGCACGAGTTCTGAAGCGCTTTCCATCCTCTCCAAGTACAAGGCCAAAACCGACATGACTAACTTTTGGAAAAATGGTGCTATTATCAGATGGTAGCCAACCAGCAAGTTTTGCAGCCTGAATAAGAATACCAAGGAAAATCAAACCTTCCAACAGCAAGTAAGAAATAACCTCCCAACAATCAGAGCCAAGATAAGTACAAAAGAACCAATATGTGTGAAGAAAGCTGTAAAAACCATACGGCAAGTAACACATTTTCAACGATAATGAAAGAGTATTCAAAATAATTTAAGACGATCAAAGAACAGATGCATACTTTGAAGAACATATCAAAATGCTGCTGCTGGCCAACATCAGTTACATATATAATCCACTCAGCTTTCTCTTCATTAAGTCGATACCTTAAATTGCAAATAACAACAAAAGTATAAATTATAAAACTTGAATCATACGTCCAAATGCAGAAACCAAATATTATCATCAAATCAATTCTTACAAAACTCACACGTAAATGTTAACAGCCTCATGCTACAAATAGATGGCGCTAATTGGAATATAATTCAGCACACTATTTTCTTAAATGTAAAAAAGATGAGACCAATCTCCATGTAAAAATAAGTTCTTAACACAATCACCAGGAAACTAGATGACTAACCAAAAAGAAAGTGTTTTTCATGTTTATGCCATTGCCATGTTCACTACTTGAAAATCCTAACTTACGATAATAGACTCAACTTATGTTACCAAGCATAACGATCCTTACTTATTCAATGCAGAAATTGTTATCACTATCATAATGCCACAAATCCAATACTCTAAAACAATGCCAACTTTGAAACTTTTACGAATGATTGCAAAAATTACATAACTACGAAAGCAGGGTCAAAACGAACAATTTCTACCCAGAAAGAACTATTAGCTACAGATTGTATTCAAAATCAATAAAAACACTAACCAAAGTGCAGTGAGATCAGTTGAAGCGTAGTTGTATCCTCCATCACTCTTCACAACAATAAGAGGTATATTAAATCCTTCTAGATGGATAACTTGCGCACCTTCACTTTCTTCCACTAATCCTTTATTTCGTAATGCACCAATGACCTCAGGAATGAATGGGTTGTAAAAGCTTTCTCCCTAGCAATCCACAGTTCAATAATGATTAGCAGTCCATTTCTAGTGATACCACTTAACATTGTGCAAATAACGTGATTGCAGTCTAGACAGACAAAAATTTAGCATTTTTTTTCACGCAATTTTCAATCTCTAAAGCCAAAAGTTCAAAAAAATATATAAGTTTTGGGCAAGTTCATTTATTATTTACCTCAAAGAATGCTCAGCTATATTCATTTATTATTTACCTTAAAGAATGCTCAGCTATAGACTTTTGCAAAAATTTACAGAAACAAGCAGAAATTTGCAACAGGCATTTTGGGCAGAGATTTGCAACAGGCAAACAACACCACAAATAAACACAATCTTTATATTTATGCCTACATATGAAGTGGGAATGCCACGTTGTTTCAAGGATGAGATAGTTTGAAAAGCAGCAAGAGAGATGGGGTTGAGTGCACAATTCAGTCAAACCTCCTATTGGAACAATTGGGTGCTGAGCATAATAATACTATGTAATGATGATTCCACTAGAAAAGCTTGAAATCTACCTTCTCCTCCAAATGAACTCCAAGACGTTGATAGACCCTATCAAACTCCTTCCTGCTAAGTTCACATATCTGTTTCCAGGCCTGGTGGTACTTGGTTTCTCCACCCTGATCCCAATAAACATTCCAACACAAAAGGTAGTGTATAAAAAGGTGGCATCATCTGCATTCTTAGGAGACATCAACCTCATAATACCTGGAGTCGAACCACAGCTCTTTGTGCCCTTTCCTTAAATTCTGCATCTGTGTCAAACCTCTGTTTTGATGCCTTGTAAAATGCCTGTACAAGACATCAATAACATTAAAAAGAAATAAAATACTAATAGTTCTATAAATCAATTTTCAGACAATTGCAGCAACAAGTGACTATAGAACACTAAGTATAACAACAATACCACCTAGTAAGAATCCTGATACGGGTGGTCTGGGGACCAAATAACAATAAGTACGATTAGATGAAGCAGAATCATACAGCTTCCACCGTTAAATTTAATATAACTAAAAAAGTTAATCAAAAAGATGCAGAGCTAAAACTTTGACACAAAATAAAATGATTAACTAAAAGACACATTAAAAAAATCCTAAGCATTTCCATTTTTGGTCCAAATACTTATTCTAGATTTCCATTTTTAAGCTGTAATTCAAAAAGGTTGGATATTTTACTTTGACTATTTAATTTGAATTCCAAAATTATTAACGCCATATCACCTGTAGATCTCCAATCGCTGATTCATTGACATCTTCAAAATTTGGGAACTTCTCGAAGAGGAACTCAATCAACATACCAAACTACAAAACAAAGAATAAATATTTAAACCACAATTTCCAGATAGTAAGTGAAAAATACTGTAAGTTTCACAAGCCATCATATCCTTCAGAGACGTGGAGACATAAATAGCATATCCCGGCGTAGCTGATGTGAGTACGAGAATGGAGAGGAAGGCATGGCTGTCTTAACGTTATGCATTCAATTCTGATCATTTAGTTTTATTATGAAGCAAACAAGTATGAGCTTCCTACTGATTATGATTATTAATTTTGGGATTGTAATATTCATATGTGATTGACATGTGACCTATGAGTTTTTATGTTACAAGAACAGTTAGGTAATAACTCCTGTCTAAATGAAATTTTGCAAATTATCCATACTGTTTCAGTTGATAATAAGAATTGCAAGTGCACCTCAAATTTTGGCTTATAAAATCATTCTTACGATCATGCTAGAATGCAATGCTGCTCAACTCACATGACGCTAAAGTGACGAGCATTAAGCTACATTTAAGTAACTAACTAAACTTTACCAAACAGTTGAAAGTTGAAACCCAAATAAGCGGGGTATCGATGTAAATCTTTTAATTCACCTTATCCCAAAGAGAAAATAACTAGATTAATCATCAAATAAGCATGAATGAGACTTTCAACTCCATTGCACATTATCAGAAACCAGATTAACCTGTGTACCCCAGTCACCAACATGGTTCCGTCGAAGAACTTCAACCTTTGAAAACTCAAGCATGCGAGCAAGTGTGTCACCTATAATTGTAGACCTTAAATGGCCCACATGCATTTCTTTTGCTATATTTGGCGAGGAAAAGTCAACAACAGCCCTTTTGAGTGAGAGCCTTGGAGCCAAAGAATCAATACCATCAATTAGCATTTTTTGAATATTCTGCAGTCACAGAAGTCAAAATTCACACAATATGAACAGAACATATCCAAATTGTGAAAATGAAAGTGGAATTTGCGAGAATAAAACAATAAAAGAACCAAAAGAAAGATCAAAGAATGAACAAGAACCTCAGCTATCCATTTAGTTGATATCACAACATTGATGAATCCAGGTCCTGCTACTGAGCAGGACTCTATCATATTGGACGGGGGAAGATTTTCTTTTATGGCCTGCAATAATTTTAGGTAGTAAAACTTTTAAAAATTTTCAAACAATTAGCAAATTCAAGGCAAGAAGAAGCATAATGGCACATGAGTTCTGCCCTTATAGAAAACCATACCTCTCCAACAGCTGGAGGCCCCCGGAAAGTTTTGTTTGGCTTAGCTTTAATTTTAGACCAAAGGCCCATGGCATTATTACTAAAACAAAGAAATTGTCATCAGAAGCAGTTCAAATCAGACACATTGCAGCGCTATTGCAACTCAAACTCCAAATGAACTTCGGGAGCACAAACATATATATTCAGCTAACTTCATGCATACCACTGGTAGTCGCCAAAGTTGCCAGAGCATGCAGCAATCAAAGGCTCAACTTTCTCATCGGGGACTGTTGCTCTAAGCGAAACTTCAAACAGTTTCCCTAATTGTCGTTTCAAATTACCTCCGCAATCCTCATACTGTGCCACAATTCTTCCACCATCAGTACTCAAAAACAACACGACCCCAAATTAAGATGCAAATGCCGTTAGTGGTAAAAAGCTACATACATTTGCCATGGTAGTTATGGATTGAGTCTTTGTGGACAATGCAAGCCTTCTAGAAGTTGCCCTCAGAAAAACTGTCTAGTGTTAGAATAGTAACAAGGAAAAATCAGTATCGGCAATACTCGAGCAACAAACGAACTAAAGAATTAAAATCCCCAGGCAGAAGTATAAAGCAAATGAAGAAAAACTCGGTAAGAACAGAACAGCGAAAACAACAGTGAGGAATTGAAAAGCAGAATAGAGAGAAAGTGAACTAACCAGAAGCAATTAGTGTGCGATGATTGAAAGAAAGCAAGGGAGAGGCAAACGTCGGCGACGAGAGGAGGGTTCCAAACATAACTTTTTATTTTACGTCTTTTGCACTGCAATAATAGCTTAGGAAACCCTTCCCCTTGACACCCGCCGTCTTCTGTTGATCTGTTCTCCACTTTTAACATTAGTGCTTCTCTGCCAATGAATTCCTGACAAGTGTTGCGAATCTGGGCTTAATAGCTTTCACACGCAGCCGCGAATATTAATTAAAAGTACAATTTATTTTTACAAAATATTAAGAGCTTGTATCCTTTTTTTTATTTATTGTAATTTTTAAAAAAAATATCTGATTTTTGTTTTGAGGTTTGGTTTCTCCGTTTTCAAAAATTAAACAAATTATAAAAAGTATTTTTATTTTTATTTGTGATTTTAATATATTAAAATAATTTATCTTTCAGATTTATTAATAAATAATTATTATTAGTCATAAAAATATGATTACATTAACATTAATAGTCAAAGGTAATTACTACAGTAAAACCTCGATAAATGAATATTGTTGGGACCTGAAAATTTATTATCTTATACGGAGTTATTAATTTATCGATAAATGAATATTTTATTAATTTATTGATAAATTAATATTTATTA
>JAOTAX010000008.1:3302847-3314765 GCA_025629825.1 Erythroxylum guanchezii
TTTATTAAGCTTAGGTTAGCGTGATTCAAAATAGAGTGATGCTGAAATTATTCGATCACTTAAGATTTATTATTGACGTCGTTTTTATTCTAGCATCTTGGAAGGCTATGAGATGGGAACAATAAATCCTGAAAAAAATAATGTTATGGATGCTATCTATTTTATTAATGTTGCTTGGAATATTGATGTGAATGCCACAATTATTGCAAATTGTTTTCGACATTGCAAAATTCGATCTGAGGAAAATATGATTTTATAAGAAGAAACTGGTGATGTTGAAGGCATTCAAATATTAGAGGAAGTTATTTCTAATTTACATTATAGAAATGTCATGAATGTAGAGCAGAATCTGAATTATCCTAGTAAAAATGAAGTTTTAATGGAATCGCCTACGGACGAAGAAATTATTCAAGGAGTAATGAGTATAGAAGATGATGACAATCAAGATTCAAATGATAGTAACGCTATACCACATGTTTCTCTAAAAAAGCTTTTTATACCGTAGAGAATTTGAAAAGTTACTTGTTTCAAATTGAGAAGAATGCGTCAAATGTAATTTATGCCATCTAAAAAGTTAATGATGAAATTGAATTCAGTTCACATGAAAAAGAAGAATCAATTGACTATAGATACATATTTTAAGAAAGCATAAAATTTGAAATAAAAATTATTTAGGAAGTGTTTTATTTTATGAATTATATATGTAATTTTCATATTTATTTAATGAATTATTATTTTATATTTTCAGTGGGCCTTAAGGAATTTTTTTTAAAACTATTATTTTATGCATTTAGCGAAGTTATTATTTTATCTCATTGGCCCAAGTCAGGACTGGAGAAAATTACTGTTTAATCGAGATTATTAATTTATCGAATATTCATTTATCGAGATTTTACTGTACTATTTCTTTATTTTTTCGTATTATTCAAGTTGATTATCATTTATCTAGTATATAATAAAAGATGGCAGCTTAAGTAATTTATAATAACTTTTAAACACAATCATCTTTTTGTCACTTAATTTTTTAGCTATTAGAGCAAAATGCTACTTATAGGAGCATTTTCAAAAACAACAGACTAAGTTTAATCTATCAATCCAATCAGCTGATTACTAAATAAAATTATCTAACAATTTGATTTAATAAAATAACCAAATGCTTCTCACTCTGCCACAACAATCGCCAGCTATTTACCAATAAGCTTATCCAGACTTGCAGGAGGAAGCTCCCAAAACATCAAACCTGCTCTTGTGATGTTACCCCCTTTCTTTTATTTACCAACCTCAACAGCTAAAATGTAACTGATATCTGAAACTTGTTGGGAAAAATCTTCATGTACGAGGTATAATGACTAGAAGTTGAGAAGAGTAATCTTATTTATTTTAAAATAACATTTCCCTTCTTGTATCTTTAGATCACAACTTTCATATTCGATTATACTTTCTAAATGTCACAAGTAAAACCATCGTCTAGTTCATTTGACAAATTTTAATAACAAGCTATTCGATGCTGACAAGATATTCTCTGATCTTTCAACGATCTCACTAAAATACAAATGGAAAGCCTGCGAAATTACTATATTCCATACGAATTGCTACTGGCATCGCTCTTACCGTCTCTGTGCAAGTAACTTCGCTCCAGTTCTCTGCCAAAATCTGCAGACCTATCTAGTTTACCAATGACTGCGTTCTTGAAACTTATGACTTCTTGAACCTGTGAGCATGACCTCTGCATCCTAACCCCACTCAAACTGTTTCTTGATTCCATCAACTCGTTAAGAGACGACCTTTTCTTTGGTCCCGTTTCAGGCCTTTGCTTTGGGGCACTATAGGACCTCAGTTTAGCCCTGAAGGATTGTGTATTGGCCATGTAATTTGGGAAATTTCCATACTGCCTAAAGAATTTATCAGCAGACACGCTACTTGCAGGCGTAATAGAAGCGTTACACCCTTCTGAATTGGCAAAGCGAGGAGTGCTTTGTGCTGTTGAGAATCTACATTCATCACCAGTTAAACCCCACTCCGAGTCCTGCAAACTTCTTGTATTAGGAATGGACAATCGAGGCGGATATCTTGTTGGAAATGGAGAGGAGATGGTTTTGTAATAAGGGTCGTCGCCAAAATCTGAAACTGAGGCATTTGTTCTTCGAGATCGAGATTTGGGTCTGCAGCCAGTATCAACCTCAACAATCTTCGGACTTTCATCTGCGGGGTTAATTACTAACTGTTCCAGTGAAGATGACAACCTCCGGCTGTGAATTGAAGCAGAGTGTTCACTTCTTGTTTCCTCAAATTTCTCCTGCAATATTAGTCAGAATAGGTGAATAACTGTGCATAACGTAAATGCCCGACAGATTGGAATATGTTGAAGTAAAAAGATAATGAAATTTGGGTGACTATACCATTGATTTTCGTGCTTGAATTTCGAACTGATGCTCACTTTTAATGTAGTTACGTGCTCTGAGTGATCTTACAGTGGCTTGTGCTCTAATAAGAGCCTGCATACTGCGAAGAGTTGCTGTTGCTTGTTTTCGCACCAAATAGCCTCGAACATGCGCTTGCAATTTTACCAATCCTCTTAATGCTCGCAGTGCTTTTCTAGCCTGTTTAACATCGAGTAACAAGTAAAATTCTGTACCCACTCCACATAAGAAGAAGAAACAACAGGGGCAACGTCTCTAGCAGCTACCAAAACAGCTCCATTTGGTTTCCAGTCACAAACTAATGCAACCCAAAGCCAAGAAGCTCTTGAACTTGACAAAATTAGCGGACAAGGAGGTAATTTGAAAATGAAACAAAAATTGCTGCATTCAAAGCTCCAAATAGAGCCTAGAAGCACCGCTTATAGTGTTCGGAAATTATTAAAAAAAATCCAGAAACCAAACTCACCAAATAACCTCTAAAAACTGTCTGAACCTTGACAGCTGCCCACCTCTCTCGCCCACCATCAAACATGGTGTCTCTTCCATTACTAGTCAGCCTCACCACCGCCACCGCCGCGCGAGCTGCAGTAACGGCGGCATCAGCTGCCGCAGCCGTCGCCGCCGCCACTGCAATGGCGTGTCTCTGCTCTTTTTCTGTGACACCGTAGTATGATTTTAACCATGCAGCTTCTGCTGCAGATATATTTGGTGGTATAGTTGAAGGATTGTAACATAACTCACTAGAACTGTGTGGTTTGTTGTCTCTCCGGTCATTGTTGTCTTTGCGATTGCTATTCTTTGTCCAAAACAAGCTCTTTAGCCATCTTGTAGCTCTGCCCATTGGTTGGTTCTACAGGATCCGTACTACTGTAGAGTGAGTATCCAAGAGGAACCAATTTAAAATGTTAGCAGAGAGCAAGGGTCTAAAACTGAACCAAAGTCTAATACAAAAGCCACTTAGATTGTTAAAAATAAAGTCCCTTTTTACGTTGGTGTAAGGCAACAGCAGAGTTGGTAAGAGAAAATTTTACAGAGTAAAAAGAATGAAAAGAGAAAAACAGGTGGTGAAAATCTTGTCGAGGCCTTGTGAAAGCTGCATTACATGACAAAATCACGCCACTGACTAAGAACTTGGTTAAGTTTCTGATTAAGCACTTATGATCAAACAATAATAAGAACATGGTGAAAACAATAGGAGGGGGTGAGAGATCAGTGTAAAAGTAAATACTAAATAGAATCAGATTCTGAAAAGAAAAGTGAGAAGAAGTGTTATAAAGATGAAAAGAAAAGGAAAAAAAAAGCGTTGAAATAGAAGAGATAAAGTTCAAAACGAGGGAGAGGCAAAAGATGAAACGCTCAAATTTACCCTTATTCAGTGAGGAACTGAGGGACGTCATTTCCATGAATCGAAAAGAATAATCAAAATAGTGTTTTATCCCTTTCTCGGTCTCTCCTCTCTGGCCATTTCCTGTTTCTCATTACTTTATGGAGCGAAGTGTCCTTAAAGGGAAAGATACCTCAAGCTGCTCAGTCTCTGACAAGCTCGTGAAGCCTTGCAATTTCTATACATAAAACATGTTCTTCCTTGTAATAAGAACAAGAAATTAAAAATATGGGTTTTTTTTTCCTGCGGAAAGAATGTGAAACACGGATCTCAACTTCAATAATGCAACGTGCTTTCCACGAGAATGATGATTTCTTACTCAGGGCTAAAAGTTGGAACGAGAAAAGAACAGTCTTGAAATGAAATCGCTATGTACTTTGTGGTATAGTTTAGAACATACAATGATGATCATGGAATCATATTCTTTTGTCTTCATTTTTTCACTCTCTGCTCCATTTTACCGTCTCCGACTGTCCGCCAATAATAAGAAAGCACTGTGTCCCCAAAAGGGGCTTAAGAAGTTTGATCATGGAATTACTACAAAATTTACTCGTATAACAACAGTTGCGGTGTTCTCTACTTTTTAACTTTGATGATAATCAAATCATACACTCGCGGTGAATTTTCCAGGAAAGCACAGTAAGTGAAAGGAGCTTTCTTTTCTCTGAGAATCTCTGTTCTTCCATCAAAGATATTCCTACCCAACCCAATTCAGTTTTGCCACCATATGACAATAGCTAAAAGAGACCTGCACACACTGCTGCACCTTTTTCTTCCCTCTTTCCAGGGCTAGAATAGATCTATTCGTTGTTTAATTTCTTCCTTTAAGAAAAAGATGCAAACTGGTGACCTTTTTCTTTCCTCTTCAAACTTGGAATTCGTTTCGTTTAGTTCTGCTCCTCCAATTATTCTCTATGGAATCTGTACATTTAAGTTGTATCTCCTGTCAATTTTTCTCTGACCCATTTCACCAGCACGGCTTCAGGATGAAAACAAAGTTTCTTCCACCCTGCATGTACTTTTTTAACCCGACGCCGTCACTTCATTATCATAAGCACAGTTTTATTAATTCCAGAGCCACCACACAAAAATTAGACCATTATCGGCAACCAAAACCATGTTATCTTCTGACGATAGCCAGACAAACTAAGGCGCAGAAGATGACCATCCCCACCTTCCAATTTCACACTAACAAGTCTGAAAGTACCTGTAACCCAACAAAGCAAGTGAAGAATTCAAAAGGGCACGATGGGTAAACAATGTAGGTGTTAGGACAAAAGTTGAAAGCTGATACGATATCTAGTGGTATTAGCTGGCCAGACTGGCTTGACGAGAAATGTGCATTTAAGGCCAACAAAAAGCCAAAATCCAGAAATGAGGTCACGAAGGAGTACTCATTTATGGGAATACTTGAGCTATAGCATCGGTTTGTCGAATTGGGAAGATGCCTTACGTCATCAATTGTGTACGGATCCACAAGGAAGGGAGGAACTATTTCTTTTATGGGTTCGATTGATTGGCTGGCCAACTGGCAAGGAGTTGAAAGTAGGGTTCTTCTTCGTATCGCAGAATTTGAATAAAGAAGAAACAGACATCCCTTTTAAAGCTTCGCCTTCTGAGCAACCAATTACGAGTTTCCTTTTTTTTTGTTGTTCTCTTCGTTGCCTCGCATGAATAGGCATTGGTACCCATGTGCTGAGATTAATGATGAATCCATGCAAGACTTATGCGACTCGTTCAAGAAATGATTGCAAAATTGAACACGGTTCATCCGCCTGACTATGTAGCATCAAATACCTATCGAGAAGGATTTGCAACTCTACGGGAATGATGAAGGATTTGACCTTTTCGGAGTTCTGTTTATAGTTCAGCGAAGAACAGAAAGGATACATGGACGAATGAGACTCCCAAACAAACTCTAAAATGGCGAAAATCACAATTTCAAATCCAAAGTTTTCATAAAATCCAACATAACGTTTGAATTCAAATTTTATATTTTTATTTTAGTTAAATATTAAGTCATTATTAATATTTTATATTTTTAAAATTTTGCTGATAGATTACTATTAATTATAAGTTAGTAACATATTTAAAAAATCAATTACTTATTTATTTATTTATTTATCATAAATTTATGATCTATTTGTTATATTTATTGATGGAGTGAACATAATTATGTATCAAAGTTGAATTTATCAATAAACTTCTAAAAATATAAAAAAAATATCATGTTAATAATGATATAATAATAATTTAACTGACAAAATTTTAAACTCGATAATTTTTTCATCAATGAAAATTTATTATTAAACATTTTAAAATTGTCAGGATGAACTTAAACACTTTAAACCTTTAAGGTTTAATTTATATTCTAATGAAAATTTTGAGGTTTAAATTATACTTCTTATCTTATAAAAACACAAACATACAATACATCTTATTTTGCTATATTTCGGATTGTTATAAAGTAATGTTTTAAAAATCGGACTGAAAGATTTAAGGTTTAAAAGATTCAGTCAGGTATTAAACTTTTATAAAATCGACTAAAGATTAAATAAAATTAAAAAATTTGAAATATTATTAAAAGATGATATTTTTACCTATTAAAAAATTAAAAATTTAATCGAAAAAAGATATTATTAGATAAAAATTAATTGATTTATTTTAGTTTATAATAACTTATTATTTACCAAATTGATTGATTAATTATTAAATTGATTAGTTTTTAATAATAAAAGTTATTAAAATAAATCAAAATATAAAGTTAAAAACCGAAACACAGAATTAAAAATTTTATAGTTAAATACACCAAAATGATTTAATTTTTTAACTCTCGTTGTAAAATGATAGTTTACATACTATCGCATGCTTTGTAAAGGAATGTTTAAATATTCGTTTTATTAATACAATTTTATTGTAATCCTATTGAAAGAAAAGGCGCACTATAATAAGCAACATATCTATATTTTTCACTTCACCTTATCAAATATTTTTCAAATATTTTTCAAATCAATATCAATCAAGAGACATTCTTTATAGTATCATAAATTATATATTGATAATTTAACTATCTTGTTATAATTATGTTATATTTAATGAATATCGATTGAATTACCGTTAATAATGATATGTTGTACGTATCATCAAAACATAACAAGCTCTATATGAAATACTTTAGAAATTTCAAATTAAATAATCACTCGTAAATTTTTATAATAAGAATTTTTATATATATATATAAGTAATATTTCAAATGAATTTTTTATATGCAAGCAGTTCAGTAAAACTTATTATCTAACAAGTACTTAACATTTGTTTAACTATTTTAATACTTTAGTTTATGAGATCAACTATTTTTTCTATAAGAAAAACCACAACACGTAATAGTATTTTTATACTCTATTTGTGTCAAAATTCAATAGAACAATAATTATAAATAATTATCCACGAGGGTTGTGGTGGAGTAGCATGGGTTCCTTTATCCTTAACCAAGGTCTCGAGTTCGAGTCTTGAGAATGGAGTCGCTTTAAAACTCGTAAGGGACGGCTTCGTTGCCCCACAAGGGTCCTACCCGGCTCGAATCCGGACTGGTCGGTTGCTCATGTAGCACCGAATACCGGGTGGCCTGACAAAAAAAATAATTATAAATAATTTAGGGATAATATATACGGTCATATTTTCATTTATTTCATATACTTTATCTTTTATGTTAATTAATTATTCAAATGTGCATTTAAAGATATATCAATTATAGGATATAAACTAATATTTATAAGACTTGTATTATTCAAGAAAAAGCTTACAAACCATGCAACGTTTAGCGTTTTGTAAAATAACTAATACATTAGTAAGAATTTGAATTGGTAATAAGTAACTAAAGAACATTCTAAATAATCTCACTCTGATCAATTGTTTTCACTAAAAATAATATTATTTGAAACAATATAATTATTTAAAATAATATCTTTTTGTATAATTATCTAGGGTAACATTAATGTACAAGAGTTCCAAACTTTGATGCAGCTATTCAATCCAGCCAGGGCACAACGTCGTATGGTATCGTGATCAGAGGTGCACACGGTCTTTTCCTTCACTGTTTGTCTGGTTTTGCTAACTCCAACTACCCACCTCTTCTTGCTGAAGCCATGGCGTTCAAGGAAGCTCTATCATAGTTAATGCAGTTGTGTTTTACCTCCGTGGAGGTAGAAACGGACTGCCTCCAGCTCGTGCAACGTTTCCACGATGCCCATCTAGGCATCAACGAGTTGGGAGCCATTTTGGAGGATTGTAAATTTCTTTTTGGTCGTTTTCATTCTTGTTCGCTTACATGGGTTCCTAGGATTGTTAATAGCGCAGCTCACTTATTAGCTGCAGCAGCTCTTGGTTATCTCAATAGATCTTGATGGGATATTCCACCAGATTTTTTTGCTCAACACTGTCTGATGTGACGTTGAGTCCCTTCAATAAATGCATATCATTTCAAAAAAAAAAAGAAGAGTTCCAACGATGCTTCGGATCATCAACGAGCCTATACGCAGTGATGTGACGGTCCCTAAAATATTCTTAAACTACGTTATTAAATTTCTTGTTAGTTTCGAAGAGACAGATATTTGACAAATATAAAAATATTTTATTTAACATAACTATTCAAAATATTTAATTTAAAAATATATACATTCCAACAACTTTACATAAATAATTTACTAGCACTACGTAAATTTTACTTAGTCCTTACCTAGCTACCACCCTGCTTATAGCGATACAATCTATTCATCTAAGACCATCGAATGTAGCTTATCATAGGCAAACCACCAATTCTCGATTTTTACCAATTATTCACAACATATTATCAACCAATCTCTATTTAATTAACACATTTTTTTAAAAATTAACAAGCAATACACTTTAGAAAACGTAACAAAATAATAATAATAAAACACTTTATACTACATTAATTATTTGATAAATAAAATAAACATAATTCATGTATATAACTATTAATCATTAATTAAATTAGTGACTAATTCAAAATATAAATCACTACAAAATAATTTATTAACAACAAAATGATATTCTATTTTAAGAATAAATTACAAAGTTATCTTTACCTCAATTTCATATTCAACTAATTAACAGTCCAAGTTACTTCTTAATCGGAACTTTGGACCTAAAATTTACAAAATTATATTAGATTAATTTGCGAAAAATTTCTAACCCAAATATACTTAGTAATTTAACATTATTCTCTTTTCTAATTTATTCTTAATTATAAAAAATAACATTCTTACTAACCTAACCTCTATAATTACTAAAATACTCTTAACTAATTAAAAAAAATCCTATTTTACCCTCATCCATTTCAAGCAATACAAAAAATGCCCCTATGCAAGTAAATTTCATATTTACCTTTCACTTCTACATTTGCTATTATGCCTTACATGTAACTTAAATTTTAAAAAATGTCATCTTTTTCACCCTCCCCTCTTCTTCTGTCTATTCTTCTTTTATCAATTTTCCAGCCATTATCTCTCTTTTTTATCCTTTTATGCAATTTCAAATATTGTCCCAAACAACCACAACATACAAACCAACTATAAACTAGAGTATGATGATCAAAATCACAAAAAAAGTCACAAAATTGCAGCTGAAAATTTACCTAAATGTGAGAGATTTTAGGGTTATAAAGCTCCACAATTTCCTCTAATTTTTCTTCAAAACAAACACAATGAGAAGACCTATAAAAGAAGTGTTACATACAGATGAAAGAGGATGTTTTTAGACACAATTACCAACTGAGAAATTAAAAGAAAGATGAAGAAAGAAGGTAATTGTCGTTGGTTACCTCTATTTTTTTAAGCTGGTGGAATTTTTTTATAAGTGTTTAGTAGAATATGAGCTGCGCTATTGGTAATTTTATGTTTAATGAACGGACTTTACAATTGATGGGTACAGAGGAAAGTGCAGACTCAGTCCTTAATTGACATAAAACTATGGGAACTATACCTTTGGCTGCAATTGATTTAATTAATTACTAATGGTCTAATAATATTAATTGAATGAGACTGACTTGGCCTTTGAGGTAAAACTTAAAAGCAGAGTGGATAATAGGAGTAGGTCTAGTCTGCAGGATAGTTCCTGAATTGAGCTTGTTATGGAACAAACATAGGTTTCAAGATTGGAACTGACAAATCATGATTCTGGGAACCTCCCAATTAATGGCAAACCCCTACCAAATATAAACATCAGTACAGCAACTTATAGCGTGGTGACTGGTGAGTCGATTGAGGTAGACTTGAGACCGTTGATGATACTGGAGAAACGCATAGTACGATTCCCGGTTGGCAATTCTGGGCTGATTTATGCCCAGGTGAGGCTGTACTATAAATGACACTCAATAGTACAATGGATAAACCCAAACCTACTAACCTAGTGATGTGTTTGCTATTTGGGTTTCAAGGAGTACCCGAAACAGTTTTAGGGCCTATTGGAAGAACTCCTGAAATTGGTGATGGCCCATTAAAACTTTTGAACACAAAATAGGTTTAGTTCATACAAACCTATCTATGACTATGCATGGGGATTTTAAACCTGGGATATCAAGCTCCTGACAGGTCATAGGAACATCCAATCTCATCTCTAATGAGAAAACCCGAAGAAGAACGAATTCGACATCGCAAGCTATCTTGGTCTCAAGTTCATGCGAAGACTGAGTTGTATGATTGATTTGACTGTTGCAGCTGCATTTCATGTCGGCTAATGTTGGACTTCCATGTACACTCTAACCAACAACAAATGTATGAAATAACCACACTAAATGGGGTATACCACCGCTCACCGCTGTCTACACCATCCTTTGAGCTCATAATATGTCCAGTCCACCAATACAATATCATTCTCGCCATGACTTCAAGGGAATAAAATAAACAAAGCACACAGAAGCCACTGGTGTGTATGCGTGTTTCTTTTCTGTTTCATGATCAGATCAGTGTTTCACATAACCATTTCTAGGATATATATTTTGTTAATCTGCATACAGGGGGCCCAAGTGTCAGCCATTGAGGTGGTAGAGAATGATGGCTTAGCCAATGAAGAACTAAGCATTAGAGAGAGACACGTATAGAGAGTCGTGTATGTGAGATAGATGTTAGCACCTCCCAAAAGGGAACATGTCATGCCTAATGCAGGAATAAAGAAGCAGTAAGTTGAAAAAATCATGGAACTAACCCTAGCTGCTACTCATGCGGAGCTGCTCGAGAGAATAATATTCAAAGTGTGTGTACATG
Source organism: Erythroxylum guanchezii (assembly GCA_025629825.1). Taxonomy (NCBI): domain Eukaryota; kingdom Viridiplantae; phylum Streptophyta; class Magnoliopsida; order Malpighiales; family Erythroxylaceae; genus Erythroxylum; species Erythroxylum guanchezii. The sequence continues at coordinate 3,313,935 of JAOTAX010000008.1, forward strand.
TCGAGCAAGTTGTTGAATGAATTTTGGACGATAGACTTGATTAAACCTATAATCCCTATAGCCTATGACTTATATATTTAACATATATCAAGAGCTTGTAGGGTTTACTACTTGCTTGCATAGAGACAGGCATGATGGAGTGGACTCCAAGAGAATGGCTAGAAGTTTTTTTTTGTAAAGTGGACAGAATTTCAGATAAGGGGACAAAAAGGGAGAGCTGAAGTTAAGGAATGGGGGTGGTTGCTCTAGAGAGTAGCCATGTGAGAAACATCATGCTCTGGAATGATGCTGTCTCCGATCAGTTCCTTTCTAAATGTGTTTTCTGTTCTATTTCCCTAGCAAAGGAGTGGAAGCCATGATCCTTCACTTCATCGATAAGGAAAGTGTGGTGGGACAAGATCTTATCGGAACTTGATTTCTGTATGACACAGATTCTACTGCAAACATGTCCGAAAATATCAGCTGGAAATTCAGTTTCCAAGTTAATTCACCTTAGCATGTATAGCTTGATCACTCCTTATGGATGCAACATGTATAAGAGTTAAATAATCTAAGCTAGAACATTAATTGAACTTTCAGAAGCTGTTGCCTTACTGAAGGACATCCAAGGAAGCCAAATTTTAACTGTTCTTTTCCATGACCATTCTCTTGATGTTTATTATGTTGTCCTGAGGAAACAGTTGGATTATTCCAGACATTAAAGGATACTGGTTCTACTTTTCTATGACTAGAAAGTAATTAATTAATTGAATCATTCATATATACTTTTTGCAGAGCACATCCCAGTTTATAAACTTTAATTTGAAGTGCATTCCTGATAGTGATTATGTA
>JAOTAX010000008.1:3321878-3362930 GCA_025629825.1 Erythroxylum guanchezii
ATTAAGTAGGGAACTACATAAGCTAATTAATTAGGACAAAAGTAGTACATAATTAAAATATTAAGGCTAATTAAAAATGAAATACTAGAATGGAAATGTTTAAAGGACTTAAGAGAATGAGAAAAACCTTTTCAAATGAGATCCTTCGTTCATATTTTAGCACGTTAGAGTTTTCTATTACGAGTTATGTCTTTGATAAATTCTAGCAAAATCATATCATTTTTGATCATTTCATTTTAATTCTTCGTAGGCTTTCCTTTTAGCTGTATAATTAAACAAAAGGGTTCATGGGAATATGCAATAAAAAATCCTAATAAACGTAAACAGAAACATAATTTTGGGCATATGATCGACTTGAAGCAACGTAGTATCTTCATCTAAAGGTCATGCTTGGAGTTGAGTGCTTCACTACATTTATTAGGACACTTGCCCTTATTCCCCAATTTGGAGACACAAATATTTCGATTTCAATGTTCAACGATACCAAGTGTCCTTTTCTTTACTCCAACTGTGGTCAATAGGGTCCATCGGTCATTTACGAATTATTTGCTCAGTAGATAACATAAAGAAACTCTTTCAAGTGTGTCAATTTGACTTTCTTCTATCTTCTTTTGAATCGATATCTTTGAAGGGCCAATGACAATTTATATATAATTGCAATTTGCATCTTTAATACTATTTGGTTCCTAGCTAACAGCAGTCACAATAAATTCAGCATTTAATGCTGCCCATGTTATTTAAAAAAAGAAGAAGAGATGTTAATGATAATTTCAGGGTTTGTATTGGTACGTATGGCAAGTCCCCATATAGCTAACCAGGAGGAATTAACAGATACTGTCCAGAGGAAACACAAATGGTGAGATAACAGATTCGTTATCGTATTGGCCATCTGTAGTAGTTCTGGTGCCTTTTGTTAGGTCGAAAGGCTGTAAACGCTAAATTTTGCTTTGAATACTCAACCATAAGCATGAGTACTTCAAGCACTTCTTATTTAAGAATATTGTCTCTTCTCTTTTTTGGCCTAAAGACGTCGTGGCTTGAAAAGGTCTTTTGGAAGTAAAAAGCAAACTAAAGCTTGAAGGCTGCTCAACTGGAATTTCATTTGACAGCGACGCGCAACACCTCGAAAATTAAAGCTAGTCATCTAGACATATCCAATACTCGTCAAATTCCAATAACAAAAGGATCAGATTACTGAGGACAACCGTAACTCTAACCAGAATGGCATGTTCAATGGCACTGTTTTCATGGGAACTGTGCAACGTGGCATTGTTGTTTCTCAAATGTGCACGTCAGAAGATGAATACGGAGATTGAGTAGTTATGTTTTCATGGAATTGAAGTTATAAATTATGGATTTCGAGTTAATTTACGATTACCAATAATTATGACAATTGAGAATGTAACTGCGAAATATTATTTGTGACAATTATGATTGTAAATTGCAATTAAAACTGTGCTTTAGTGTATTTTCCATGTTCATTTCCTCCCAGACTTGTACAAATTAAGGTTGCATTTTATGTTTAAGGTTATGTTATTTGATATGCTAAAAACAGAAACACGAGCATGTGGGAGGATGTTATTGGCAGCTGGAGAGGATCATTCTTTAGAACCGCAGCAAAAGGCTCGAGTTCAATGAATGCAAAAGGAATCCGAAATATACTCTTCCGATCACATGCAAACAGGACGAATCAGACACAGATCCAAGGGGGGTACGGTTCCTTTGATTTAGCTAATCTATATATGTAAAGTCATTTCCCATGGTTTGCAAGCTTTTAGGCGTTTATTGTATTTGTGTGACAGGTACCTTTCCTTAAATGGTAAAATTGAAAACAACTAGGATGAGACCCACACGCATGCCATATCTGATATCGCATATGGGGCGCATTGATCCACATGGTTAGCGATACGTTCTAGCCAATTCCACTTCATATTGCATTAATGACTCTCCTTTCCTTCTTTGTGCAAGTGCAAGCTTGTTCCAATTAAGCACACCTCATATGGCAGTGATGACCGTCCTTTCCTTCTTTGTGCAAGTGCAAGCTTGTTCCAACTAAGCATGCGGCTTGGCCCTTAGCTATTTCAAGTAAGCCCCCACCAAAACTAACTAGTCAAGGCGCAATAACTATTTGATGCACATGTTTCAATGATTAGTTAATAACAAGGTTATGCATTTTTGAGGTTCTTCAATCCTGGATTTAGTTTCTATTCAAATATTGTTGTTGTTACGTATATACGACTAAAATAGAGTTGTTTCGATATCATTTTGTTGTAGAAGTTAGGGATAATAACGGGGCGGGTATGCCATCCCCGTACCCGCCCCATGAACCTGCCCCCACCCTCATACCCGCCTCTATTCCTGTCGGAGTTTTTTTTGGCACCTCCATACCCGTATCTGTTGGGGGTTTGACTCTCATCGAGTACCCGTTTACCCGCTTCTTTTTTTTTTAAAGATAAGCTTATTTAATATGAATATATATATATAACAGGTATATAAGTATGTATATATATATATAATTGCAAAATTGTAATTACTATATAACGGGTAAACGGGTATGGGGGATAGTATTCCCATACCCACCCCATACCCGACGGGTATTTTTGTTAACCTCTCATACCCGTCCTACGGGTAAAAATTTGTTCCCCATATTCGCCCCCGTTCGGGTAATTTTATCGGGTATAGGTTCGGGTACAATTGCCATCCCTAGTAGAAGTAACTCTTAAATTTAATAAGTCAATATTATTTTTTAAATAATCTCATTTAATAACTAATAAGATTAAATTATTAAAAAGTTAAAATTTTTAACAAACTTTACTCAATTTTTCAATTATAACCCGAACTTCAAAAAGTTACAATAAAATGCTCAAATTTTCAATTATAGCCGACGTTGATGTCTATGTTAAATTTGCTAATGTGACTTGTCACATATTTCAGAACTCTAATTATTAATAGACGTCAGTCAAAATTAATATAACAAATGAAGATTAATAAAATAGTATTGTTAAAAAATGAAATCCTTAAATTAGTTTACACAACCTCAACCCTTTGTTATCTATTTGTTCTCCCAGATGACCTCAACCTTTTGTTTTCTGTTCGTTCTTCTGTCACCTTAAGCTACTCTTGCATTGTAGCATACTACACTAATAAGTTCTTCGTTTTTAATTCGTTATCCCGATGCTCTTAGTGTGAGGATGCCAGGGTTGCGTAATCTAAAAATCAAAAGGTGAAGGCAATGAGAGAACAAACTGAAACACTAACGTCGGGATAAAACTGAAAAAATTTAAAAATTTGGGCACAATATTGGCATTTTTTGAAGTTCGAGTCAGAATTGAAAAATATTGAAAATTTGAACATCTTATTACTACTTTTTTAAATTTAGGCAATTATTGCAAAATTTAGCAGATTCTTTTGTAATTAAACCTATCATGTATACGTAAGTAGAGCTTTTACCCACGAGGGCTGTGGTGGAGCGGCTGGGGCTCCTCCACCCTTAATCAAGGTCTTGAATTCGAGTTTTAGGAATGAAATCGCTTTAAAAACTCGTGAGGGAGAGCTTTGTCCCCCAAATGGGTCCTACCCGGCTCGAATCCGAACTAGTCAGTTGCTCCTATGACGCCGAATATCGGATGATTTAACAAAAAAAAAAAGTAGAGCTTTTAACGGCATAAACTATTATAAACAAATATAAGATGATGTAAAATGAGTCATTTCAATAATTATTAAAAGGATTTAACACAACATGATAAAATTGAATTATGGTACTGTAATAATTTGGATGATTTTCTCACTTTTATTATATATTAGAGTCTCTAATTGAATTTCTTTTAAAAGAATTAAAATATTCTTTTATAATTAAAAATCAACACTGGATTTTCTCTATACATAAAACTATTCTTATATTTTAATAAGAAAGTATTTAGAAGTGAACGTTATTATTTTTGTTAAAATATAAAATATGATTAAGTATGTATATATTTTAATTAATTATACATATTTAATAAATTTAATAATTTAAAATGGATTAAGTGTTTTCGACATAAGTGAAATAATATAAAAGTAGGCCTCTTTTACCCATTTTAAAGAGAAGGCGTCACCATAATTTCGGTGAGCTCTTCTTCGCGATCTTTACCGCATTCAAGAGATTCATTACCGCTCCCATCACTATACGCAGCGCGCGTTAGCTTTTGAGCTCTTATGGCTTGGACATCCCAGTCGGTTGTCCTAACGACATGCAGCATAAGCCCAGCACAACATATTTGGGCCGACAACAATCCGACCCAAAGACCACGAAACCCCACTCCAAGACAGAATCCAAGCCCAATTGCCACTGGCATGCCTACAAAGTAGAAAGCTCCGAGGTTGATATTCGCTGCTTTTGACGGACGAGCAGTTCCTCTGAGGACCCCACAACCCACCGTTTGCGGACAGTTACCTAGCTCGCAAAGCCCTAGGATCGGCAGTGCTGCTGATGTCAACCGGAGGATATCGGGATCACGCGTGAACATCCGGCCCCACGTATCTTTGACTTCTGACGTGAAAACTGAGGCTGATAGGCCCATTACGGCCGCAATAAACACAGCTACAGCAGCGGATAACTTCGCCTTGTAGGGTCTGTTAGCTCCGAGTTCGTTGCCCACCCGAGTAGAGATGGCGAATCCTAGGGAACTGGGGATTATATAGATCAACGACGTCGTTTGAATCAAAATCCCCATCGAAGCAACGGTCGTTTTGGGGTTGACTAGAAGACCGCATAACACGATCATGATCTCATACCACCACCATTCCAAGCAAACCGATACGCAGCTGGGAACCGCTAGCCTTATGAGAGGTTTCCAGCCGGCGAGACACTCTCGGGTTGGTTTCGTCCATGTGGGCTCGTACAAGCCCGAAGTCCACACGTATAAAACAAGAAACATGAGCACGAGAAGGTTGGACATGGCGGCTCCGGCAGCGACTCCTGCAACTCCTAGCTTGAAGTGATTGATGAGAAGAAAATTGATAGGCAAATGAAGAATGGTTCCGGTGATGGATGCCAAGGTTAATGGATGAGTGATGCTTTGAGAACGAAGGTAAATGCGAATTGGGTGGATAAAAGAGTTGGCTAAAAGGTCAGGTAGAGAAAACGACATATACGTATGTGCAAGAGATACGATATTAGGGTCTTGGTGAAGATATAGAAGGATTTTTGACATGTTAAGCCAAAGAAGTGAGATGGGTATTGATGAGACAAGAAGGAAAGCCACCGAGCGGTGAAGGGTTAATGAGAGGAGTTTTGGACGTTGAGCGCCAAAAGCCTGAGAGCAGAGAGGTTCCATGCCTAGAGCAAGGCCTGAGAGTACAGAGTAGCCAGTGATGTTAGCGAATGCAATAGCGAGAGAGCCAGCTGCTAGCTCAAGGTCACCGAGATGGCCGAGGAAGAGCATGGAAGTGATGGAACGAGAGTAGAGAATGAGAGCTGTCAGGGCGATAGGGAATGCGAGCTTGACGAGCGACTTAGTTTCCGATATAATAGCCGCGACGATGATGTTTGTGTCGGAAATGGAATTGTCGGACACTCTAGGCGTAGCTTCAGAAACTTGTAGGAGTTTTACCAACTCAAGCTTTTGAGCTGGTTTATCACTCACTGGCAAGATTGGAACTTTATTTTTGGAACTGTTGGCATTTGGATTACACATGATGACGATGAAGACTGAAGAGGAAGGCTACGAAGGTTTTGATGATCTTTTTGTTCTCTTCACTCCTCAGCTCTCTTTTTAGTTTTATGACTAACAACAGTTTCTGTTGCAGGCTACATAGGGTACTTGTTTTTAAGCTTAATGCCATGAGGATCATAATTCATAGCGAGGTACCATATGAGTTCTAATTTTCTTTTCTTTATATTTTAAGTTAAAATGTTTCCCTTTATAATCAATTTATCTTTCATTTATATATTTTTAATTATTTAAGGGACGCTTGGTTCACTAAAAGTAATAGGAATGAGAATAAGAATGGGAATAAATATAGAAAAAAATGAGAATGGGTATAATCATTATAATTATGATGGTTGGTTAAGATGAAAGAATGATTAATTTGTTAAAAATCTTAAAAATTAAAAATTTGTTAAAATTTTATTTTATATCAAATTTTAAATATAATTTAATTAATTATAATTTATGCAAGGAGAGAGTGTTCAGAATCAAGTATATTGTAGTATTTTTCTACAATTTCAAAAGTTGTAGATTTTTTAAAAAATTCTATTTGTATTTGTTACCCTTAAATTAATATTATTTGATAAGTCTGTAATTTATTATGATTATTTAAATTACTATAAAAAAACTGTAAATTTAATAATAATTAATCAATTCACTCTCGATGAATGGTTTAATTAAAGGCATGCATAAAGTTCTTATATCAAGAGAATAACTCAGTGATTCTCGTTCTTTTGAATTAGCATAGGAATAGAGGATTGTCAAAAATTAAGTAATGAAAATGTTACCCTTCAATAATAATTTGATACTAAACACAAATTTTTATTCCATTCCCATATATTTTTCTCATTACCTCAAACAAGCTTACCCTTAAAATAAAAGCCTAAAAAGTAAAAACTCGTGTCCATTGGACTTAATCAGTTCTTCACCGTAACAAATAAGGTTAATCTTTTTATAAAAGAGACCGTGCACAGAGCTTTTCCTTGAGTATTTGGTACTCAGATATTTTAAAACTGTATCTACAAAACGAGGAGTTTTACAATATGATCAAATCAACTTTTCTTTTCTTTTCTTTATTGCTGTTTTTTTTTTAAAGTTTTCGACTATACACAAAAATCTTTTGAAATGTCAAAGATTTGGGTAGCAATTGATGGGAAATCACGGTCAAATAAGCAGAAGAATTACGATTAAAAGCCATGACGTACTCTACTTTAGGAGATTCTGCAATCTGAAAAATGATAACCTCAGTCCTCTAACTTGTTACACAGTTATTACTGAAGTTTACTATTGCTGCTTGTTCTATGATTTTATATTGCTATACTCTTGCCAATTATAGGCAATGGAATATTTTGGTGTCCTAAATACTACACAAAATAGCGAAATGTCCATATGTTAAACTCGAATAAGAAGGTAGCTTATGGAGAATGACTCCTTTTCACGCACAGTATTTTGTGCTTATATTAAATAGTTGGAAGATATATAACAATTGATAGAGTATTGTTCGTCTAATAGTAATCTTATCAATTATTCCAAAGATATCTCCAAATTCATGTTTCTTTTAATTTTTTGATAGTCATAATTAAATTGTTTAAAATAATATTTAAATCGTGACATAGTTATTTCATAAGTCTTTTTAACTTAAACTATGTTGCTCTTAATTGAACACCGTACATTACTATTAAAAATACTTAAAATTTGTATCTTAACTTTTGTTGCAAAATATTACGTAATATAAGAGTATGACCTTAGTATGTGGCATCAAAGTTAATTTCTAAGTATGTTGATTAATGTTTCTTTTGTGATTAGTCAAAAAACAATATGAGTGTGTATATTTCTCTCGAGTTGATTTTGGGTGTGTATAATTGAACAGTCTCGTCGTTTCTATCTGGCCATGTCGCTGATGTTGAAACTTCAAACCAAAGTGGTGTGGGTTTTCACGTAATGTGAGTGACGGTGACTAACTATGAGAGCTCTCATCTCTGCTTTGCTGTGCTTTGGCAAGTGCTGTACATGTACATGGTGCTTCGGTGGCTCAGACAGCGAGGGTATGTTTCTATCGCGGGAACTCCTTCACTTCTTGTTACGTCTCGTTCCTTAGATTGGGGAACTTTGTTTTAAAGATTTTTTATATTATAACCTTGTGTGCTCTCTCAACTTCCTGCAAGGGTCGACTGTCCACTCGAATTCTTGCTAAAAGCAAAAGGGTCCAGCCATTATTTTCTAGTAGATAACGTAAAGAACTCTTTCAACAATTGACAATGACTTCCTTTTCTTGTCATTGGGATTGCTTTGCAGTGAATACAATAATTAACGATCTGCCGATATAAACTTTGCATAGCTTTTAACGATCATATTCTCCCAACCCAAGAACCATCACGGTACATTATGCAGGGATTAATGAACTCTATCGCCTGTCCTGTGTATCAAGTTCATGCGAGCAATACAGCAAGTTGTCGAAGAACACAAAAAGCTTGTAGCTTCTGCTAAGAGCCCACGTTTTTCTCGAATACCAATAATTCCTGAAATGGTAAAAGAAAAACTTAGAATATACCAAAAACCAGAAAACCCAACTGGGAAGAGAACCAATTCCAATTTGTTGAAAGTTGGTAGTTGAAGCACGTTAAAGCCGTCCCCAGAGTCAAAGACACCTCCACGTAAACATTGCACTACATGTGAAAGAACAAAGAAGAGATCGCTTCTAATTTTTTCAACGATATGGAGTCAGGATCCTGTTGTACGTATTTTGATTATTCTGACTCCCCAATTCCGCCAAAAGTGGCTCATGTGGAACTCACAGAATTAAAGCTAATCATGTCCTTGTCAAATGCAATTAATTACCCCCACCGTTTCAACTAAGTATTACGTTTGACTCGTTAAAAGGTTCTGATGAATAATCTGATATTTGGAAAGCTTGGATGCGTATCCACTTGGCAAACTGTGTCTTGAGTGAGCTAGATTTAGGATCTTGATCATGGTCAAAATATGTTTTCTTTTCGCAAAGTAGACACATCATGTTTATTGATTCCTTAATCAATGCAGGGTTGCACAAAAGAGACCAATGATATTTTCCAAATTTTAAATTCTAGAACTGATGTAGCTCTTCCTTAAAGTCATTATTGATCCTAAATTACGAATACCTTGGTCCAAAATTCCGCTTGTCAAGTTCGTTTGAGGGACGTGAAGCCATTTATGATTACAAAGGCGCTCGTTGACAAATTTCCCATGAAGGAAAGAACAGGAAATTGATATGAGGATGATGTTACGTAGCATTAATCCAAAAAAAAAATATCAAAGCAATGATGAATATTGGATATGATAGGATTTGGAGGGGTCGGATTGCTCGGACCAACGATGTTAGATTGGAATTATTGCTCTTAGAATATAAAAATGAAACAAAGATTGTTAATGTTTGGATATATAGATCTTAAAACGGTACCGTTCCCACCTCGTAAAAGGTCGCACCACCCTACCCCCTCCACCATACACAAAGACAATTAACCATATGTCAAGTCCAAAACCTCTTGCTGCTTCAATGTTTTGGTTGATTCACAGACAGTATTCTCTCTGCCACTCCCACGTTGACTAACATATCTTTGTTCCATGCCCTCACGCTTATGTGCTAGACTTGAGAGATTTTGTTTTAAATCGATTTGTTAAGTTTGTATGAGACGTTTACTTTGTCTAAACATGCCTTCTTATATATATTTTCCAAATACTGTAGCAGATTAATGCAAATGGTGAGGAACTATTTACTTATTTCTCTAGCAAAGGTACACGAGAGTGGGTGACAATAACTTTCAGAATTGAAAATTTGCAAAGAGAATAATATGAGCGCAAAATTTCAAGTATCAACAATCCATTTCCTCAGTCGGTTTGATCCAAAAACCCACTGAGCCAGCCTCTTGAACCCACTAGTACACTAGGACTTGAAGCAAATGGCATGGAGAAATACCAGTAGTATTGACAGTCCTTTCTATTTCTTAGGCACTTGCATCTGGCAGGCTAGGCTCGTACAGTAGAGAGCTAAATTGGGTTTAGGCCCTGATTTTTTTCTTCCAGAATGCGCTCAATTCAAGCCATGAGCTGAGACACACAGAAAACTAACAATGTAGGACATGATTGGCTTCGTTTGTATCAATAATAAGAAAGTTATTTAATACTGCAATCCGTTGAGATTGCATTGGATAACGTTTTTTTTTTTTAAAGGATAACGTTAAATCATATGGGAAAGAAAAGGAAACCTTGTAATTTTAACCACCATTCTTTGTACTATTTTGCCGGTAGTGCTATCACCCTAACCCATTCCAGCGAGGTATCATTATTTGTGTCCAAAGTCTGAATTATCCGAATAAAAAAATTTAGTGTCGTAATCAAATATGGGTGCCTTGACTATTATTAAGATCACCAAAACGATAAGTATCTTATATTAGAAGAATGTCTTGAAGTTTGTAAGATGAATGTCGAGGTATATGCAATTAGTTTTAGGTTATGTTTGATTGGACGTAAAGTTTTTAATGAAATGCAATAGAATGTAAGAGAATGAAATAGTTTATAATGAAATATAATGTAAATAATTGTAATATTAAAATTTTGTTGTTCGAGAGAGATAGAAAAGTTCATAAAATAATATACTAAAATGTTATTTAAAAGATATATGGAATGAAATATAATATATGTATAATAATAATGAATGATCGTTCTACCCTTGTTAGAACAAAACATATACTAATAGGGTTGTTATTAAGGTTGAAGGTATAATTGGTATTATAAAAAATTATTAAATATATTCTACATTTCATCTTTAATCTCCTAAATTGAAGGTAACTCATTTTTATAGTTTACGATAGAATGAGATGTAATATAAAACATTCTCCTTCCATTATATTTTATTTCATTCCATTATAAACTCTCCTCTCAAACGATGTAATAATGTTAAAATTTATTTCATTCCATTACTAACCATCCTATCAAACATAACCTTATTTCATATAGAGTTATCAATAAAAAGTATAAGTATTGTAATGGATAAAATTGAAAAAAAGGTAAGAAAGAAGTTATGAGACTTAGGAGGTGGTTGGTTAACATAGAAGAATAATAATAAGAATGAGAATGAATATAATGAGGAATGAGAATGGATATTATCATTATAATTAACCTTATTTCATATAGAGTAATCGATGAAAAGTATAAGCATTGTAATGGATAAAATTGAAAAAAAGGTAAGAAAGAAGTTGTGAGACTTAGGAGGTGGTTGGTTAACACGGCGAAATAATGATAAGAATGGGAATGAATATAGTAAGGAATGAGAATGTATACTATCATTATAATTATGATGGTTGGTTAAGAGTAGGGGTGAGTATTATTCGGGTCGGGCTGGGTAATTCGGGTAAAAAAAATTTAAATTTCGGGTAATTCGGGTATTACCCGAATTAATTTCGAGCCGGGGTCGGGTAATTCCAAAAAACTTCGGGCAGGTCCAATTACTCGAATTAGGTTATAAAAATACAAAATTTCGGGTTTTTAAAAAAAATTATCAAAAAAATCAACTTCGAGTAATTCGGGTAAAGTCGAACAAAATTTCGGGTAATTCGAGTTGGGTAAGCTCGGGTAAGAAAATGTTCAGGTTCGGACCGGATAAGATGAAAAAAAATTCGAGTAATTCGGGCTGGGCCCGAACAGTGAAATTTCGGCCCGAATTACCCCAATGCTCACCCTTAGTTAAGAGAAATGAATGATTACCATTACCATTAATAGTGGTTGGTTTGTAAAAAATATTGTAATTAATTAATTACAAAATAAATTATATTTTAATTAATGAATGAATTATATTTTAATTAATTACAATATTTTAATTAATGAATGAATTATATTTTAATTAATTATATTGCAATTAATTAATTAATTACAATATTTTAATTAATGAATAATTATATTTTAATTAATTATAATGTAATTAATTAAATAATAATATTTTAATTATTTATATTGTAATTAATTAACGAATTACAATATTTTAATTAATGAATAATTATATTTTAATTAATTAATTACATTATTTTAATTAATGAATGAATTATGTTTTAATTAATTATTTAATTGATTTCACCATAAATTTGATTATTGAAATTAAAGCTTTACTTATGAAATTATTTGTCTCATAATTATACTTTGGTACTTTTCTAATTTCTACCTTTTATCTATTCTCTATGCATAAAATATTAAAAACATAGCAATCACTCTCATTCCTCTAGATTATGAGAAGAATAAAAGATTGTCCAAAACCAAGGAATGAAATTCTTAACTCTTCAATGATAGGTTCATACCAAACATCAGTTTTCATTCTATACCCCTATCTTTTTTTTCCCATACCCCGCAAACAAGCACATCCTTAAAGTTCTAATAAGTGTAAGTGAAACTGATATATGAAAGGAAAACATCATTTTAAGATGAAAAATATGAAAACTAAAATCATTTTTGCAACGAGCCTAACAAGATATAATCTTATAGTATAATTATTTGTTATGTGTGTGTCTCTTGTTATGTTTTTCTAATCGAATTTCATCCTTTATAATTGTAGACTCAAGAGCAACAAAACATATAACAAAAAATAAAGATGCTTTCATAAAATTCTCTAAAACCCCACATAAAATATGATAGATTTATATAGCTGACAACATATGAGTTGTTGTATATGAGATTGACACATGTAAGTTAGACATGTCCAGTGGCCTATAATTAGTCCTACATGAAGTGCTTTTTGCTTCAAATATTCAATAAAATCTTATTTCATATTGATATTAATTAAACATAAATTGATTATAAACTTCCACAAAGGTGGAATAGATTTGTCTTATAACTATTTTTTGTGACCATGGATTTATGTTAGACAATATTATCATATTAGATAATGTCATTTATCAAAGTAATAATATAAGTTATTCCTTATTTACATCATCTAGTAGTTTAAATCATAATGTAACTTTGAGACATCTAGATCATGCTACATAAGTCAAAATCAAATAAGTTGATTAGTTAAAGAAGGCCTTTTAAATGATTTAAATTAATTACCTATATGTGAATAGTTTCTTTCTAGCAAAATGGCAAGAAAATCATTTAAAAAGGGATTATGAACTTTTGATACATTATAATTTATTTATTCAAATATCTACGCTTAATTGAATGTGAGGACAAGACATAAGTTTACATATTTCATCAATTTTATATATGACTATACTTAGCATAGTCATATCCATTTGTCACAAATGCTTGTAATCTTAAGAAGCCTAATTGAATTTTGAGAAAAATGTTCACCATAAGAAATGTTAATTGTGATGTTACAAAGATAAGCTAGTTGCTTATTCAAAGATCTTTGTAACTTTCTTGATCTTGTTAGAAGCATTAAATTGTTTTATAAAACATATGAATTTCGTGAAAAATTAGTTAAACAATAAAATAAAAGCATTATGAACTAAGAACAGATCAAGGAGAATAATACTTATATGATAAGATCAAAATATTATACAAAAATGAGTAGAAATATAATTAACTATTCTTCGAATCCTACAAGAAAATGATGTTGCAGAAAGATGAAATAAAATGATTATAGAAATGATTATGTTTATAATGACACAAGAAAATTTACATATCATTTATTATAATGATGCATTACTCATGGCTACTTATATAATTAATCACATGCCTAGGAAATTAGTTAAAAACAATTCACACGAGTTACAAAACAGGTAAAAAAACCTGATATGACAAGACTAAGACTATGGAGGTGCAGCCTACATTCACGATATCTCTCGTAAATATGAGAAACCAGGCTTAAGAGGGAATAAAAGTAAGGTGAACTAGGAAAAAGACATATTCTTACATTACCTAAGATTATATTAAGGGACTCCATTTGAGTGGGAGAAATTTAGAAAATAAATAATTAACTCAAGATCAGTTTATATTATAAGCCAATAAGAATTTATCAATTGTATTTTATTAGAGTAAGAATAATTAAGAGATTGATAAATATGAATCTCGTTTATTTAGAAGTATGCATTAATTATTTCTATAAGGTCATTTTGAAATGAAAGGAGAAATTCACATGATTATCCCACAAAAAGAGTGTGAACCAATGAATGTAAATGAGGCTCTAAATAGTTTTAATAAAAAAGAATGAATGAACGTAATGAAGGAGAAATAAACTGTTTGAAACTCTAATAAAGTATAAGACTTAGTTGATCTCTTTAATAGACAAAAGAATACTATTGGGAAATGAGTTCTCAAAATAAAGCAAAATGTTGAAAACAGTGTTGAAAGATATAAGGTATGTCTTGTAGCTACAATATATACATAATAGGAGAGAATCGATTATGAAAAATATATTGTCTAATTATAGGTTGGATTCAGTTTGATTAATCTTGATTATATTAGTAAGTATGGGTTTTTAATTATATATCAAATGAACATAAAAACTACTTTTCTTAACATATAATTAAAGGAAGGATATATGTGAAACAACTTATAGGTTTCATTAAGACATGCTAAAAACATATAGTGTGACGATTGTTGAAATCAATTTATAGCTTAAAATAATCTTTAAGAAAATGGTATATTTATTTTTATAATGTAATTATTGTATACGATTTTCACTTAATTGATGAAACACTACATATACAATGAAAGATCTAAAGATAAATTTATGATTTTATCATTATATGCCAATGATATTTTAATTAATTGTAAAGAATGTGAACTTGTTAAGCAAATTAAAAACTAGTTATTCAAAATTGAAATAAGACATAAGTGAATGTATATACATTCTTAAAGATTTCAAGAGATCATTATAGCTTTCACAAGCGATATATATTTAAAAAGTTCTTAAACAATTTGTGCAAGTTTATAAACCAATTGATAATCCTATTATTAAAGGTGTATCTCTTAATCAAAGTTTTTATTTAAGGATGTTGTAAGAAAACGAACAAAGGAAAAAAGCTTCCTATTTCAGTGTAGTTGGAAGCCTTATATATGAAAAGATATATACAAAACTATTATTGATTATGTTGTTAGAATAGTGAACAAAAATCAATCAAATTTTGGTCAATCATAAAGAAAAGTAGTAAAGAGATATATGCATTAGGCATGTGAAGTATATTGGAAAAGTATTAAAGAAATACATATATATCTATACGTGATATAGCGATAGACATATTAACAAAGCCAAATCAAGAGATACATATATTAGCCACGTGAAGTCGTTAGAATTACGTAGATATTATTATCTTATTGGTAAATAGTTCTAGGTATATGTTCATTTATTGTTTTATTGTTTCTAACTATATAATATATATTAATATCATTTAGTACGTGATAAGTAATATGTAACACGTAATTATGAACTATGTTTCCTCTGTGCAAACTATTTTGAATACAAATTAAAGAGTATATCAGACAGATAAAAGATTGGCACTTTTATACGAGTAATTGCCTCCGGTATTTGCAATAAATGGAGGTAAGACATGTTTAAATTATCATCCATTGTTAATTGAGAGCAAGAACATTAAACAACAAATACCTCCTTAAATAGTAAAAATAAGAGAAATTTTGTTTAAAGTAATTAAATATTCACTATATTTATATTAAGTACTAGATACTAGTTCTTAAAAGATAAAATTTAGAATGGAATAGTGAATTAGTAAGTATGTTTGAACCAATATTTGTATGATCTTTCATAAATATGTTAGAACCAATATATGTAAGATATTTTATAAATACATCCACTTCAAATGAAGGAGTTAACGATTCCTACCATGTGTATAACATTGATTGTGAAGAAAGATTTTTTTTTTAAAGAAGAAAGATTAATATATATCATAACATCTCAACTTATATTATGTAAGACTCTAGATATTAAATAAGCTTTATAATCTTTCACGACTCTCATCTAATTCTTAATAATTAAATTTTTAGAATTTTACTAAAAAATCATGTATAATACAATCTTACAAGAAAGGTTATTTTGATTGATAGTTCTCATAAAAATGTATTGCAAGGTAGGCATTTTCTCTTAGTAAAAGAATTTAATACAATTACAACTTAATGAAGTAAAAGAGATTAAAGTAGAATAGAGATACAAAATATTAAATTTACTTAAGAATCAATTTATGACAATGTACTCCTGTTGTATATCATTCACTAGTTATTGTGATTGTGAAAATTACAAAATTCTAATTACTTAATTTCGTCACACATAAGTGAGAGATAATAAATAAGAACATTTATAATGAATATTTCCTTAAATAATAATAGCTACTTTGCTTACATAACAATTATAGCAATTTTAAGATATATAAAATTTACTTTTTATAAATAAAAATAAGAAAAAGGAATTCCTCACAATTCTTTTAATTTGTGAGAAAATAGAACAAATTTACAAGAGATTTGTTCTCATCAATAATCCATATATTTTTTTATGATTACACAATTCGAGTACAAATTACTTTTAATTTATTTAAACTTGGGGTTGGGTTTGCTATCTCAGGCCCAATCGAACTCCCGGACCAATTTATTACCATCCTTTAAGACGTGGCGAAGACTTATAAATGAGTTAGGGGTTCAAAAAATTAGATGAATAAATACTTATAAAATAAATTAAGTATAGAATAAGAAGGATAATCAAAACAGTTGATTTGCTACCAAAGTAAGGGGGCGTTGAGAGACCAAAAATGCAATAAGAAGTGGATGGTTGGCGTCAGACTTTGAACGTGACCCTTGTCCTCGAGGAATAGCACTTTACTTTTGTTTCCAGGACCTTACACATGCCTTTTTGATAAGGTGGTCCCTTTCGATTCTACCATCTTTATGGAACTCGAAATCGAACCATCGATCAAAAGCTATACCTAATTGTAGCTGACGTGACTCATTCTTGCAGCAGTGCAGCCGTTGATTTATCATTTATGGCTTGCTTTGTTCTCTTGCAGGAAGTGGATATAACGGAGGAGAGGTGGGAGGGTAAAAGAGGCATATCTCAGTCTTAGTCGCCTTTATATCTTGGTATAGGCAGTTAGGCCCTCCTGGACCGTCCATGCCTGATTTATTTCTGTAACTTTCTAATAGTTAACAAAGAATTCTAAATACGTGCTGTTAACACTTTTAGATGAGCAAATGCACCAACTATGATGTCTCAGTATTCTCGCAATACGATATACGCATTTATCAATTAGTAAAAGATGAAAAGTTATCATTCTTGTGATTTTTGATACACTATTTTCAGAAATCTATCAGTATAGGATCAAAAACTTATCATATATACTCATCATCATCATTACACTCAGTTCGAAATCATACAAATAAAACGAAATTTAAAGAGATCTAATAATACGCAGCTTTATCCCTACATAATATAGAGATTATTTCCTTCTATCATGTATCCTAATTATGGTAAAAATTTATGAGTTCCAAAAAACAATTCAATTCAAACCTGAACATACAGGGAAGTATCCTTTTTAATTTGTCAACTATCATTAAATCAATCCTCTAATGGCTGTTTTTAAGAGTAGTTGCCAGGTTTTACAACCAATTAACAACTCACTTTAGTATCTTGTGCTGACTCGTTGCTGATCCGGTTTGGATAAACTTGATTTAAATAGTTAGTATTAAATTTGAAACCAAGCTGTTTGTGTAAAATTTATGCATTTCTATCTTAAACGCAGTTTTCCTCTTCGCCAATCACACGGCAGCCTTCTTCTTGTTTCCTAAAAGGCTTGACTGTTGACTTAATGCCCCGTAGCCGTAAGTAACGGAAGCTGACCAAACTCATCACGGAAGGGTAGACACGTTGACCGCAGTTTTCAATTACACAATTCATCTGTTTATGTACTGCTCTTATCTTTTAAGACTTTGGCTTTTGAAGGATTCCGCGGTTGGATTTGGATGATAAAAAGACGGCAAAGGGCGGAAAGTTGCTTCAGTTCATAGTTTTGGGGTAAAGCCGTGTTCCCGCAGTTTCGAGGTTATTCTCATCAAACCCAGTTGCTCCGTAGTTCTTATTCGTCTATTGTTCTCTACTTATTCAAACATTATTTTCACCTGATAATGTAGTTTAATTCTTTACGCAGTACAGATTCCATACTACACCATTTAGGACAAGGGAAGTAACACGTGAGATTGTTTGGAGATGGACGTGGAAAGCGAAAAGCAAGACAAAAACCATGTCCGTCTAGGTACTTGTCATGTCCACTCAAATTGGTTCCTTCCGTAATTCCAACCAAAACCATGTCCCTTTGGTTCATAACTCAACCTTGTACTCTGTACATATATAATATCTATTTGCACTTAAAGCCAGGGAAATGGTTTTCACGTAATACATTTGCAATGGTCCTATTTTCCATTGTAGGCCAATAGCTGTGATCCTTTCGCAAGAGAGAGATAGTAACGATAAGAACGAACAAGAGGCCAAAGCCAAAGCCAAAGCCTCTACTTTTACACTCTTTCTAGACTCCTACTTTATTTCCCAGAAAACCCCAGCTTGGTATTTATTGATCAAACTTGTTCTTCTAACAGAGTATTAGTAAGTTTATTCCAAGGCCTGTTGCAGAGGGGGGAAGAAGTGCTGTAGAGAGTTGATGATGGGGAAGGTGGCAGTAGGGGCGGCAGTAGTATGCACGGCGGCGTTGTGTGCGGCGGCGGCACTGGTGGTGCGACACAAAAGGAAAAGTTCAAGTAGGTGGGGCAGGGTCATGGAGATATTGAAAGAGTTGGAGGAGAAATGTGGGACCCCCATATGGAAGCTGCGTCAGGTGGCGGACGCTATGGCTGTTGAGATGCACGCTGGCCTTGCATCGGACGGTGGTAGTAAGCTCAAGATGATTATCAGCTACGTCGATAATCTTCCCACCGGGTAGATTTTGATTATCACCTTCCCTTTTCCTAACTCTGTATGTGCATAAAGTCTAATAAGGCTAGTAGCTAGTTGAATTTTACTGGTTTGGAGTGATCAGGTCAGCTCATCACTTTCATTTACTTTTATACCTCCTATCTGAGGTTCAGAATTTGGTTTCAATTGATTGAAGTTTATGTTCCTTCTGTGTTTGCTATTTTCCATTATGTTATGTGTCCCTGTTTTCTTTTACTCTGTAGTTGTTGATATGCGTGTAAGAGTATTGTATGGGTCTTACATACTTTTCAATGTTTTAATTGATCCTTATGCCTTTTAGCATTTCCTTTTAATAATGCCCAAGAAAAAAGGAGATCTTTTCCCAGTTACCTATCGTGTTTTTTGTCAGAGAAATCACCTACTTTGAGCTGAATAAATCAGATTACGGTTTAAGGGTGCATTATTGAGGATAGTTAATTCAAGTTTTTTGTGATCGTAATGTCATCTTCTTGGCTAGTACTCATTTATGATCTTACCACTCACTGTCGTTTGATAAAACTTGGTTTTCGTCTTAGATGGATCGACTGAAACTCTGTAGATGGAAAAGCATGTTTTTTATAATCTTTGTTTCAATTATCATTTTTTTTAATGTGATGTGTGGGAATCCGAATCAAGGGGTTTCTAGTTTTCTAAGATATGCTTCTGAACTAACCCAGCTATTGCCTCATGACACTTGTGTGGTTTACTTTTCTTTATTCCAAGGTGATATGCTCTTCTGTGAACGGTTGGACATATAGTTGTGATTCCCTGAGGCCCATTGCTTTCTTCTCTCTTTTTATTTATGATCTAACCTTTTGATTCCCCTTGTATATTGGCTTGCAGTCATCTGTTTTCTGGTATCTGGGTCACTGCTTAATGCTTTTCAACTGTTGGTTCTTTAAATTGCTTTACTTAACCACACTGAACTTGAAAGAGATGCTTGAATTGTTGGTAAATGTATCTTTGTTTGATAGCTCACGGACATTGACTTTTTATGCTAATGTTATAGATTAGGTGTGTCAAAAGTCAGATGGAAACGAAAAGGGGACAAAGGGAAGTATATGGAGTTTCTCAAAAAAAAAGAAAAAAGAAAAAAGAGCAGCAATATTCTTTAGTTAGAAAATAAACATTACAAATGAACAAGTGCAATAATTCGTTCAACATTTATTTATCCCAATCTCTTTGAGATATGATTTATAATTCTGGATCCTGCTTGTATGAAATACTGCAACTGAAAATGACAGACTCTTCATTCTTTCCTTTCCCAGAGATGAGAAAGGGTTGTTTTATGCATTGGACCTTGGTGGTACAAACTTCCGGGTACTGCGGGTGCTGCTGGGAGGTAAAGAAGATCGTGTTGTCAGACAGGAATCCGAGGAAGTTTCCATCCCACCACACTTGATGACTGGATCTTCAGATGTAAGTATCAATTCGTGCTTTCCTGATAAAAATTGGTCATATTAGACTATTTCCTGTTTTGAAAATTAGTTGCTGATGTTAATTGCAGGCATTATTCGATTTTATTGCTGCAGCTCTCGCCAAGTTTGTAGCTACAGAAGGTGAAGAATTGCATATTTCACCTGGTAGACAGAGGGAGCTTGGTTTTACCTTCTCATTTCCTGTCAGGCAAACATCAATCTCATCAGGAACACTTATAAAGTGGACAAAAGGCTTCTCTATACAAGATGCAGTTAATGCTAATTACTTTGACTCTCGTTCTCTTCACTTTTCTTTTCTTTTATCTTTCAGTCTTGGTTCTGAAATTGATAAGTTTTTGAGATCTTGGGTCTTTTTCCTTGATTAGGCATTTAAAGGCACTACCTGACTCTCCTGTCATGCTTCTAAACCAACAGACTTAGTTGTTTAATGCACATACAGATACCCTGAAACAAAACAAAGTATTTACATATACTTACATTCCCGATATTATTCCCTTGCATATGGAACGTTCATGTTTGAGTATTACTGCATCAGTTTGAGTTTACAGTGGAATGGGACATGCTCTCAACGACTGGTCTAACAATTTATGCTTGAAACTCTCTTGAAGAATTTACTCTTTTCATAAAATCCGCAATGCAATAAACATTCCATTATTTACAGCTGTAGCTCAATTAAATGGTGTTGTTACCTTACCACTTAATTTCATTGCCGATCGTGTTATAGGTAGGACAAGATGTGGTGGGAGAATTGACCAAAGCCATAGAAAGGGTTGGCCTTGACATGCGTGTGGCGGCCTTGGTGCGTTACATATGAATATATACATACACATAATTGTTCATTTACCCATCCATTTGTTACCAGTAGAGTGTGTACCACAGTTATTCGACTAAGTAACTAACGGAATCTTATCAACTTGGGAGCTGATGCAGGTCAATGACACAATAGGAACATTGGCTGGAGGTAGGTACTACAACCAGGATGTCATTGCTGCAGTTATATTGGGTACTGGTACAAATGCAGCTTATGTAGAACGAGCACATGCAATTCCTAAGTGGCAAGGTCTTCTCCCTAAATCTGGGGAAATGGTTGGTACTTCCAACTGAGTTTAGTCATTGCTATTCATTTGCAGTCTTAGAATATTTTACTCCCAGGAGGGTTTAGTGTCTGGTTAAATAAGGTCGTATAATCTTAGGTGATCAACACCGAGTGGGGTAATTTCCGGTCATCACACCTTACACTAACGGAATATGATCAGTCCCTGGATGTTGAGTCTCTAAACCCTGGAGAACAGGTAATGTAACCACACTCGTCAAATTCATCTTATTGTTGTCAACTGGTAAAAATTTTGCTAATATACGTCTTGCAGATTTTTGAAAAGATGATTTCTGGTATGTATTTGGGAGAAATTGTCCGTAGAGTTCTATTGAGAATGGCTGAAGAAGCTGACCTTTTTGGGGATACTGTTCCTCCAAAACTTAAGATTCCCTTCATATTAAGGTCTGTTATTTCTACTTGTCTTGCTCATTAATGTCTTTCCCTTTCATGCATTGGACTTTTCTTGTGCTGCAGATTGCTAGATTGTAGGTTAATTTCATCCCTTAGAGGGCACTAAGAGACGTTTGATGCTCACTTGGCCTATTTCTACACATTTCTTGACTAGATTTTTATAGTGTTTCTGTAATCATTGCAACTTTTGAGGTATCTCATATTTATTTTGCTTCAGCATGCGGAATGAATACTAATGTCTGCCTTTTCATACCTGACTTGTTGATTTTGAAGTCATCATCTTTTTTTATACATATTGTGTAAAACAAAAAGCTCAATTTGTGACTCCTGTGCAACTGCTGTACTGATGAATTTTAATTGGAATGGTGCAGAACTCCTGTCATGTCTGCTATACACCATGATTCGTCTTCAGATCTGAGAGTTGTGGGGACCAAATTAAAGGATATCTTTGAGGTAGAGACAAAATTATGCGGAGCTATTTGCCTTGTGACATTGTTTTGTCCATTCCTAGATCTCGATGAATATCTTCAAAACTAAATGTCTTCACTATGTAAGAAGAAGTTTTATCATGACAAGATTCAAGTCTCGTTGTTTGAACTATGTTGGTTTTACTTGTCTCAGGTATCTAATACATCCCTGAGATTGCGAAGAGTAATCGTTGAGGTGTGTGATGTAGTTGCCACCCGAGGTGCACGCCTATCTGCTGCTGGGATTGTTGGGATCCTAAAGAAATTGGGACGAGACACTGTAAGGAATGGGGAAAAACAGAATTCGGTGGTCGCATTGGATGGTGGATTGTACGAGCACTATACCAAATTTAGTAAGTGCATGGAAGGCACTGTGAAGGAGTTACTGGGAGAGACTGTTTCTGAAAACTTTGTCATCACACACTCTAATGATGGCTCTGGCATTGGAGCTGCTCTCCTTGCGGCCTCTCACTCTCAATATCTGGATATTGAAGAGTCTTGAAAACTTGCAAAAGATTGAACAAGTCGACATTTCTCAATTTTTTATCTTTGTTTGGACCTTTACCTCAGTCCAGAGCTGTTTCATAGTCATAAAAACCAAATAACAGACAAAGCTACAAAGGACCAACATTTCCTCACAAAGGAAAGAACGAGTTTTGACAATAATCATGAAAATTATTTTGATCATGCTTCTATTATAAAATTTTATCTGGTGTAGATAGCTTCTGGAGGCTATGAATATTACGACTTTGTAATATTTTAAGGAAAGAAAAGGGGTGTGTTCTCAATGGCTGCCTTTTCCTCTTCACTGGGACTCAAATCCGCAATCAGAAGGATAGATTGCTATTTTAATTCCTTCAAACTCATCGTTTCATATCTATATTTACTTTCCTGCTCCACTCTGAGAACTTCTGATTCATGGCTGAAGAAACCGAACAGTAGTTGTTTATAAGTAACTAAGACATTTAAAAAAAAAAAGAGGTTCAGAGTTTGGCCTCGACCCAACTCGATTGAGTACTTTCAGAAAATTGTCGTGTCAGAGCAGCTGAATTAGGGCTTTGGTACACGTGTCATGTTTCTTCCATTGGATGAATCAAACTCTGTTGCTGCAGCTGACACACGTTGCGGCAATTGAGCCACGTGTTGGTTTCACTGTTTAATAAAATGATAGTACCAAGACCACATCGCTAAGACAATAGGAGCAAACAGCCGTTATAAGTTGGAACGCACCGTAAGCGAAACGTCCCTTCGGGGACATCCGATAAAATTGGAACGATACAGAGAAGATTAGCATGGCCCCTGCGCAAGGATGACACGCACAAATCGAGAAATGGTCCAAATTTTTTTTTTTACAACATTCCCTTTCTCTCCCCCTGAAAATTCCCAGACCAGTTTCAGCCATGCTATTTCTTAAAACTCTCCTCACGTTAATCCTGTAAGGAAGCTTTGTAGCTGTTGTTTTCTTCATTGAAAGTTTCATTCATCTTGATGATCTCAGCTTTATACTTCTGCCTCTTGGGCTTCTTAATTTAGAAGTCGGAAGATCTAGTCTGATAGAAGTTTCTGCGTAGGGGAGCTTGAAACTCTCGTCATGTTAATCCTGTAAGGAAGATTTGTAGCTGTTGTTTTCTTCATTGAAAGTTTCATTCA
This sequence comes from Erythroxylum guanchezii, assembly GCA_025629825.1. Taxonomy (NCBI): domain Eukaryota; kingdom Viridiplantae; phylum Streptophyta; class Magnoliopsida; order Malpighiales; family Erythroxylaceae; genus Erythroxylum; species Erythroxylum guanchezii. The sequence continues at coordinate 3,345,536 of JAOTAX010000008.1, forward strand.
TCTTGATGATGCAACTATTATTTCTTAGCTTTATACTTCTTCCTCTTGGGCATCTTAATTTAGAAGTTGGAAGATATAGTCTGAGAGAAGTTTCTCCATAGGGGAGCTTTCCAATTGTATTATATTTATTTCCATAAGCTCATTTATTGGTTGTCAAGCTTGGACTGAAATTCTCACTGATGTTACAATATTTCCTTTCTGTTTGAAGAACACATGAACATCTTTATTTCTGAGTTACTGCGGCATTCACTTCAGCAAGTTTGGACCTTTCCATCTAAAGTTCCACCTTTCAGAGATTCTCGCTATTACACGGAGTTGGAGAAATTGTTGCGCAACAATCATTATGGAGTCCTAACTTATAATTTACTTTGTTATAGAAGGCAGAAAACATAAAGCTTGTCACGTAAAACACTATTAGCCTCAAAAACTTCCATTGACGATACTATGAACAGGTATGGATCTAATCATAGGAATATAGCTTCATGACATGGAGACCACTGTGGTCAAAGACTAGTAGTTCTGGATTGGTTCTTGCAGGATTCCATCAGGAAAATTACACGTTGGAAGTGAAACCATTCTCAGGACTTTCAGATGCTCTCTCGCGCTTTGAATTCTTCAGAAGTGGAGCGGCATCGTAGTCCCTTTCTGTGTCTTTTTCTCCGAAGACAAGCGGCTTGGTGTTTCTCTGCAAGATCTTCAGCACCTCTTTCATTGAAGGCCTAGCAGAAGGTAGTTTGCTGGTACACAGAACTCCGAGTTTAAATACGCTACTCATTTCTTCCAAGTTGCCTGGTTCCATCACATCTCTGTCCAGGGCATCGATTATAGGCTTCCCTTCTTGCACGTGACGCCATGACCAATCTGCAAGTGACGTGTTCTCGTCACCGTTATGGGCTTCCTTCCCTGTTGTTAGTTCCAGGAGGACCACCCCAAAGCTATAAACATCACTTTTCTCATTCACTTTTCCTTTATGAGTATACTCTGCAAATTAAATTAATAGGATCAATGTGAATATCATTATCAACAGTTAAAAACCTTTGAACTCAAAAGTTTGTGATGTCAAATGGCAACTAGAAATGGACTCACCTGGGGCCATATAGCCAAAAGAGCCATAGATTGCTGACATTGTAGCAAGTTCTTCTGGCTTCTCCATCATCCTTGCTAAGCCAAAATCAGCAATTTTCGCATTGAACTCAGAGTCAAGTAGGATATTGCTTGATTTTATGTCACGATGAACAATGGGAGGTAAGAAGTCATGATGCATATAGCTGAGACCCTGAGCAGCACCCTCTGCAATATGCAACCTTTTGGGCCAATCCAAAATAACATGGTGGATTGGGCCTGAAGCTACTGTTGCTGTCCTCTTCCTATGCAGCCATCGATCCAGACTGCGGTTTTCCAGATACTCGTAGACAAGAAGTTTGGAGTTGTCATCAAAAATACAACAAAGCAACTTTACTATGTTCAGATGCCTTATTGTGCTTAGTACCTCGATTTCTGCAAGGAATTCCTTATCTAGTGTCTGGTATAACTTCTTGCTGCAAATCTTCTTCACAGCAACAACAGAGCCGGAGTTATTTGTAGCGACGCGGTACACTTTTCCTGATCCGCCGCTGCCAACCAAGTTGTTCTCCGTCAATCCTGACAAAATGTCGGTTTCAGTAAAATTCAACTTGTGAAATGATGTCAGCGTCCAGGTTTCGTCCGATTTGTCCCTTCTCTTCCCACGATTTCTGATGATGAAGAATGAGAATAACATAACCAACAGGAAGACAGATGCCAAAGCACTCAAGATCAATGCAAGCGAACGAGTTGAACCTTTGCTTGATTTTCGTGGTATGTAAATGCAGCTCTTAAGGTTTACAAGTGAACTACTCGAACAAAGACCAGGATTGCTCAAGAAGCTATCCGCATAAGCGCCATTTTCAAACTCGCTTGGGATTTTCCCTGTGAGTTGATTGGAAGAAAGATTGAGAGAAGTGAGCTGACGAAATCCGTTTCCAGATGGAATTTGACCTGAGAAATCATTATCTGACAAGTCGAGTACACTAAGGACTGGTAGATTACCAATTCCTTCTGGAATTTGTCCAGAAAGTTGATCCCCACTGAGATTTAGACTAGTCAACTTTGCCCATGATATTATATCTGCTGGAAGGGCTCCACTGAGTTGGTTCCTACCAAGCAAAAGAGTAGTTAGAAGGGGAAGGGCGGTTAATTCCCGAGGAATTGTGCCAGTAAATAGGTTATTACTGGCATTAAAAACCACCAGATTTCTCCAAGAACTCACTCCACTTGGTATTCTCCCGGAAAAATTGTTATAACTTATCTCGAATCGTGATAGATTCCCAGCCACTTCATCAGGCAGCTCCCCAGTAAACATGTTATTGTTTAGCTGAAGGCTTGACAAATTCAAAGCTTTCCACATACCAGCAGGAACATTGCCAGAAAAAGCATTATTTTGAAGCTCAACAGTCTCCAAACTGTCGCAGTTTCCAAGAGATTGTGGCAATTCGCCGCTCAGATTGTTATCAAAAGCTACTAGTCCTACCAACTTACTTCCATTGCATAAATGTTCGGGTAGTTTGCCAGTAAGCCTATTTGATGCTACCTGGAACGTTTCAAGCTTTGAATATAGCCCGAAATCTGGAGGAATGGGACCTGATAACTTGTTGCTAAACAAACCAAAATCAATCAACGCCGGAAGACGGCCGAGACTTTCCGGAATTTCACCAGACAATTGGTTGAAGAATAAAGCCAATCCTGTCAGTTTTTCAAGCTTTCCAAAATCATCAGGAATTGGACCAGTCAAATTATTGTCAGAAAGATCGATTACCTCCAAGTTTAGGGCTTCAACGACCTGAGGAATGTTCCCTGATAGATTGTTTTTGAACAAATATAATAGACTCAAATTCTTCAACTGGAATAAATTTTCTGAAATATTCCCAGTTAAAGAGTTTGATGATAAATCCAGGATCTCCAAGTCAGCCATTTCTCCTATAGCTCCTGGAAAATCTCCGATCAAATTTGCATCGGAAATCCACAAATGTCTCAGCTTCTTCAGTCGAGTTAAATTGAAAAGCTCTGATGGCTTAAACTGATTATAGGCCAACTTTAGGATTTCAAGATCGGACAAGTTACCAATTTCCGGAGGGAAAGTACCATTAAAGAGATTAGTACGAAGCTGGAGAGACCTTAACCCCGTTAATCTTCCAACAGCTGCTGGAATGTCACCAGTAAAGCTGTTGCCACCGAGGTTAAGGGTTGAGAGCTTAGACATCCGATCAATATCATCAGGAAGGAAACCGACAAAGTAATTCTCAGAAAGGTCAAGGTATTCGAGTTTGGAAAGGTCGTAGAGAGACACAGGGAACGTCCCACCAATGTTGTTGTTATAGAAATCAAGAACAGTAAGGTTCCTGAGGTCAGTGATAAATGAGGGGATCGTTCCGGTGATGTTTTTTCCTTCAAGATGCAGTCCAATAACAGATCCATCGGCGCAGTTGACTTCAGGCCATGTGCAATGAGAGGCTGAGCTGGAAGACTTCCAGTGACTGAGAGACGGAGGATTCTGCCAGTGCTGCTTTAGTTTCAGCAAGGTTGATTGTTCTTGTACATGGAGCTGTGAGTTGACATGGGTCAGGAAGAAAAAGAGAAAGTGGTGTAAGAGAAACCTCTTGCGGATGTTCAACATGTTCTTCGTTTAGTTGTTCAGAGGTTCATGCTTAGAACATGGTATTGAAGGGAAGCTGCTGCGAAATATATACTTTTATTTAAGCAACCAAACTTGGAATTTTCTTTTTGAAGGACCATACTTGAACTACTAATCTTTGGTCAAACTTAGACTTTTTGCAAAATCTTATCGTTTGCCATATTTTTCCATAAGACAATGCTGTTGCATTAATACAATCCGACCACAGGTTGCTGCGATTCCAGGATTGGTATTGGTAACAGTTCCGGGATTTGCAGCAAGAAATATTAGAACATTGCATATAATCATTATACAAAGACAATTGTAGAATAAACTGATATCTCTGTTAGTAAACTTATTAAGTATTCAATCTTTTAAGATAGCTAGTTGCAATTAAAATATTATTATTTTATTTAATACTTGAAAATTATTTAATTAAATAACATGTTTTTAACAAAACTAAGTGAAGGCAGTATCCTCTATCTCTACTAATTACGGCACCCACTCATTCGCAGCCCTCTCAATCGTGTGAACTTGGAATACTTTACATTAGTATGATACCATATTGACATTCGACTTCTTCTTTTCCATAAGCATATTTAAAAAATATAACTATTGATGCTCTCAAACATTTAAATACTAATGTTGTGTGCTATTATTGTAGATTGGAAGAATCCTCGTTACATGTTATACGTGAATGCACTAAAGCTCGTAGTTTGTGGCTTGCATTCTCTCTGCAATTAGTCTCTTTTGATTTTTTCAATTTGAACACTCATGATTGACTAGCTATGAATCTTTAAAATCACCTGGTTGTTTTTGGCTTTGATTGGTCACTTATTTTTGGTGCCGTTTGTTAGTTCCTTTGGCCTTGAAGAAATATGACCCTCTTTGATGAGCACTTCTCTTAGTCGATTTCTCTTGCTTATTATGTCCTGGATCATGTTCACTAGATTTACAAGGATTCGGTCTGGTAAGGTAGAGCTAATCTTAATAACAAACCACGGTGTGAGCAATTTATTGGTTGGTGTAAACCTCCTCATGATTGGGTGTGGTTGAACATAGATGGGGCGTTCAAAACTCGTCCTCTTCTGCCACAGCAGGTTGTCTTGTTGGTGATAGTTCAGTGCTTGGTTTGGAGGTTTTGTGCAGAATGTTGGCTGATGTTCCTCTGTATCTGCTGAACTTTGGGGAGTTTTTTTTTTCCGGTCTCATACTTGCTTGAGATCTTGAGTATCATCGAGTTGAATTAGAAGTGGATTCTCTAGTGGTGATCAATATCCTGTCCTCCTCAACTCAACTAACAATGTCTCACAATCCTCCGGTCATGGGTATCAAAGAGTTGATTGCTTGGAATTGGGCAATTTTACTTCATTACAGGGAGAGAAACCGATGTACCGATTGACTCGTCAATTTTACTGTATATTTTAAATTAGGAGTTACTACTTTTGCTACTGCACCTATAAGGTACTTATCTATCTTTTTAGAAGATATGCCTGAGGTTTGTTTCCCTAAATTAGTCATATAATTTGTTTCACTTTTTTTTCCTTTTATTAAAAAAATATTTATATAATATCGCACGTAGGCTGTTCATAAAATTTATGAGAATAAAAAGAGACAAAATAGAGACATGTTAAGAGTAGACTCTAGGTAAGTATCTTCCCTCTCTTTGCCTAGAGCTGGGTCTAACATTAAGATGGTGTTCATAATTAAATAAATCATATAAATATAAATATATATATCAACGCCCAACACCACCCAATATAGATTGCGCTGAAACGCCGTGCAGGTTAGAATTATATGATTTTGCGATATAAACAAAGTATGAAATCTTACTGATCGTTAAATACATTAAAGATTAAGTGAATAATTATATATATAACAATAAACTCTCAATTACTTCGTCATCGCACGTATACGTTCTTTAAGAAAAGAACAAAATGTGAAATCGCAGGTACAAGTCAACAGGAAACGTGCGACTTGCACAAAGTAGAAGCACGCCTTTGTTGAACGAACAAGATCCTTGCGTAACAATTAGATAAAAGTGGAAGACTTTGACTCCGTTTATTGGATTCCTTCCGAGCAATCTTTATCAGCTTTGTCGGATGGTGCCATAATTTCCAAAAACTTGGAACACGTTCGCTCTTCAATTCTTCTCTACCGAGGAAGGACTCATTAAGCTCAGATCGTGATTTCTGAGGACCACTCAACCTTACAAAGGATTGGTTGACAAAACAAAGAAAATTAGAGTGTAAATGGAAGAAACAATTGGTAGTGGAAGGATTTGAATATTCTTTTGTGACTAAGGTGATGGATTTTTCAGATTTTTAAATTTTAATTTTTTTAATCTTATAAAAATTTGTATAAGCTCACTGCCAAACTCTCCTCACAAAACTTATGGAAAAGTCAATATTTTAATGAGTTTCGAGGCAAATGCATCGTTTACATATTTAAATCTGGAACAGAGTAATGCGGAGGGAATAGACTGATTATTAGTGGTAGCTACTATTCTAAACCAATAAAGTTCAGTCTCCAATGAAAAGGGCTTGCGGAAATCCAAGCAAATCACTTTAGAAGACCACAATTGACTCGACCCATTCTAGAGTCTAGACCCATTTGGTTGTTAAGACTTAAGATAGACCATATAATTGGTTCTTATGGCTGTGGTAAGTTTGTTGGATTAGGAATATTGCCTAATCGTAATTTAGTACTTTCATATTTTAATCAACTCATTTAGCCCCATTTGGTTGTTAAGAGTTAAGATAGACCATATAATTGGTTCCTATGGCTGTGGTAAGTTTGTTGGATTAGGAATGTTGCCTAATCGTAGTTTAGTACTTTCATATCTTAATCAACTCATTTAGCATCGTCCGTAAAGCACTTTTGATTTGTTTCCTTGAACTACACAGTACTGGTCAATCTCAATCTAGAAGGTGTGGGATTGGATATATATATTTAGAATAAACTCTAAATGATTGACATAGTTAACTTTATGTTCGTTAAATGTCATATATTATTTTTATATTTTTAAATACAAAGTAAGCTTTACTATTACTTAATTAATTAGAAAGTGAGTTTTATTATCACTTGACAACAAGAATAACTGTTTATACATTTCAGACAATGAGTGACAGCAAAAATATTTGTTTATATATTCAAACAACGAATCTCACCCATCACGTGACAATAAGGCTTATATTTATATATTTTAGATAATATATCACATTTGTTATGTGACAGTAACATCTATTTTTTATTTTTAAAAAATAATGCGACATCAATATTGACGTGACATTATTTAGGAAATAATAAATCGATAACTAAGACTTAGAAATTCAATTCAGCATATCTTGTTTACGTCTGTGAGACCCTCACTTAACTTAATCAATTTTTACTTGTGATACAATAGTTTTATTCAAGACTTTACTGAGCTGACTCGCTCAACTTTTAACACTATTCCTCGTACTCACACCTTATGAAAGTAAATCACTCCCAATAATATGACCTCCTCGTGCTAACCTTAACAAAAGATTTTAGCAATAATAATTGTTAATAAAGATGATAATAAAACAACTCAAGTGATTGGATTTAAAATAACACAAACAAATAAAACACTTGAAATAAGAAAATAACTCTCCTAAACTACGCGGCTTCATCAACCGAAAGTATGGGAACTTAACTAATAAGAATTCTGCTGTGAATCTTTAATATTGTCACTGAAACATCCCATGCACAACAAACAAACAATCGTTTCATCACCAAAAAGTCACAAATAATAGAGTTGCAACTTCACCACACTGCAGGATGTTTTTCACCACTCACAAAATACTTAGATAACCCTGGAAAAATCACACAAAATTAGAAAAAATGCAGCTACCTAATATAGACCTCGAAAAATTCAACTGCCTTAAATAACCACAATCACCAAAATAGGCTGTCAAAGATAGCTAAAAAATTACCAAAATATCTACATATTATTTTTATTAAGACATGGTGATTTTATCTCAATTAAATCCTATATTCACTAAGATTTTTTTTTTTGATCAAGTCACCTGATATTCGGTACCACATGGACAATTGTGGGATGACGAAGCTCTCCCTCACTAGTTTTAGAGCAACTCCATTCACTAAGATTTTACGCTTATGCAATCTTATCTTCAAGAATTCTAAGATAGATTACTCACCATAGTAATATGCCACAATTTATAGCTTGATTGGTAACAAATACAACAGATAACTCAGAATTATATGCACTCCTACATACATGGAACTAATATAGAATATTAAGATAGAGATAAGTTTGGATCTGATCAAATACGATAAGATTTGTTGTGAAATAATTATGGGATAAGGCCATCCGATTTGGACTAAGTCTGGCTAACGGCTTACATGTCCTAAGAACTGATTTCCTTAGCAGAGGGTTCGAAGTCAATGGACACATGATATCGGGATTTTGAGACTAAGCTTGATACAAGTTATTACACAAGGCACTTCTTTTATTACTTACACTGATACAGGCATCCATTTGTACATATGATGAGATACTGCCAATTCTAAAGGATAACTAGTTCTTCTTCAAATCAACATTACCAAACACACGTACATTCATTGAGCTTAACTTCTACCTTTTAACTAAGAATAAGAACTTTCAACTTGGATAGCTGAACAGCAAAAACAAGTTAATAATCAGGTTCTAACTGACCGATCTCTTTCTTAATTTGCACTGCACTTATCGCTTTCAGATACACTGTCATGATTTGAACTCACTGGAATGGCCACATTCTCATGCTTTGAACTCATTGGAATGGCGTCACACGTCTTCCTTAAGTCTCTCTCTCCATCGACAGGTGAGGTGGCATTTTTATTCAAGATTTGTAGTACTTCTTTCATTGAAGGTCTAGCAGAAGGCAGCTTGTCTGATGTTGCCGTTATTTCCAAAAACTTGGAAAACGCACGCTCTTCAATTCTTCTCTACTGAGAAAGGCCTCATTAAGCTCAGATCGTGATTTCTGAGGACCACTCAACCTTACAAAGGATTGGTTGACAAAATAAAGAAAATTAGTGTAAATGGAAGAAACTATTGGTAGTGGAAGGATTTGAATATTCTTTTTTGAGCAAAGTGATGGATTTTTCAGATTTTTAAAAGTTAGTTTTTTTAATCTTATAAAAATCTGTTTAAGCTCACTGCCAAACTCTCCTCATAAAACGTTTTTTAACTTATGGAAAAGTCAATATTTTAATGAATTTTGAGTCAAATGCATCATTTTCATATTTAAATCTGGAACAGAGTAATGCGCAGGGAATAGACTGATTATTAGTGGTAGCTACTATTCTAAACCAATGAAGTTCAGTCTCCAATGAAAAGAGCTTGCGGAAATCCAAGCAAATCACTTAAGAAGACCACAATTGACTCGACCTCGTCTACATTCTAGAGCCTAGACCCCATTTGGTTGTTAAGACTTAAGATAGACGATATAATTGGTTCCTATGGCTGTGCTAAGTTTGTTGGATTAGGAATATTGCCTAATCGTAATTTACAATAGTAGTTTCATATCTTAATCAACTCATTTAGCATCGTCCGCAAAGCACTTTTGATTTGTTCCCTTGAACTACACAGTACTGGTCAATCTCAATCTAGAAGGTGTTCGGAACTGGATACTTAGAATAAACTCTAAATGATTGGCATATTTAACTTTATGTTAGTTAAATGTCATACATTATTTTTATATTTTTAAACAAAAAGTAAGCTTTACTATTACTTAATTATTTTTTAAAATTAATTAGAAAGTGAATTTTAATTTCACTTGACAGCAAGGATAATTGTTTATACATTTCAGACAATGAGTGACAGCGAGAATATCTGTTTATATATTTCAGAAAATGAATCTCACCCGTCACGTGACAATAAGGCTTATATTTATATATTTTAGATAATATATCTCATTTGTTATGTGATAGTAATATCTATTTTTATCTTTAAAAAATAATGTCAAATCAATATTGACGTGACATTATTTAGGAAATAATAAATCGATAACTAAGACTTAGGAATGTAATTCGGCACATTTTGCTTATGTCTACGAGACCCTCACTTAGCTTAATTAACTTTTACTTGTGATACAATAGTTTTACCCAAAGCTTTACTGAGCCGACTCACTCAACTTTTAACATTATCCCTCGTACTCACACTTTGTGGAAGTAAACCACTTCCAATAATACTACCACCTTGTGCTAACCTAAACAGATGATTTTAGCAATAATAATTGTTACAAAAAATGATAATAAAACAACTCAAGTGATTGAATCTAAAATAACATAAACAAAGAAGACATTTGAAATAAGAAAATAACTCCCCTAAACTATATGGCTTCATCAACCGAAAGTATGGGAAGTTAACCAACAAGAATTTTGCTGTGAACCTTTAATATTGTTACTGAAACATCCCATGCACAACAAACAAACAATCGTTTCATCACCAAAAAGTCACTAATAATAGAGTTGCAACTTCACCACACTGCAGGACGTTTTTCACCGCTCAAACAATACTTAGATAACCCTAGAAAAATCACACAATATCAGAGAAAATGTAGCTACCCAACAAAAAATTCAATTGTCTTAAATAACCACAATCACCAAAATAGGCTGTCAAAGATAGCTAAAAAATTACCAAAATATCTACACATTATCTTTATTAAAATATAGTAATTTTATCTAAATTAAATCCTATCTTCACTAAGATTTTACCCTTATGTAATCTTATCTTCAAGAATTCTAAGATAGATTACTCACCATAGTAATATACCACAATTTATTGCTTGATTGGTAACAAATACAACATATAGCACAGAATTATATCCACTCCTACATACATGGAACTAATATAGAACAGTGGGTGGCTTGTAACCTAACAAAAACTGCTCAAGTGTAGCAGGTTTCATGGGCTACCATCCATGGGTTGACCTGCTGGTTCCTTTGAAAATGACGTAACAAAAGCATTTTTGAAGAGAACTTTACTTAGCCAGAAGACGATCCTAGGGTAGTCATGGACTATGTTAATTAGATAGTTCGGGCTCAACTAGTAGAAAGTTGTGTGTATGGGGATCAAGGTTTAGCAGTGGGTTAACTTGTGGGTTAGATCAAACCAATAGAGGGCTGGGTCAAGATCAATACTAATGGAGTGGTTAAGTATGGGGCCCAATATTACTATTGCTGGAGGTGAAGTTACAGCACGTTCATTGCGAGGGAAATCAATGTACGAATAGCTTGGCCGCTCTCGCATTTTGCTCCAGCCCAGGTGTTTATATTCTTCAGGAGCCTCCGCTGCTAGTTGTGGCCCATCTGTACCGTAATACTCACGGAGTTTTGTACCGCAGATCTCTGATATAATTAGATCGTTTTGTTTTGTTTTCCTTTGTAAAAAAAAAAGAACATTAAGCTAGAGATAAGTTTGGATCTGATCAAATACGATAAGATTTGTTGTGAAACTAATTACGGGATAAGGCCATCCGATTTGGACTAAGTCTGGATAACTGCTTGCATATCCTGAGAACTGATTTCCTTAAGAGAGGGTCCGAAGTCAATGGACACATGACATCAGGATTTTGAGACTAAGCTTGATACAAGTTATTACACAAGACACTTTTTTTATTACTTACACCGATACAGGCATCCATTTGTACATATGATGAGATACTGGCAATTCTAAAGGATAACTAGTTCTTCTTCAAATCAAGATTACCAAATACACGTACGTTCATTGAGCTTAACTTCTACCTTTTAACTAAGGATAAGAACTTTCAACTTGGATAGCTAAACAGCAAAAACAAGTTAATAATCAGGTTCTAACTGACCGGTCTCTTTCTTAATTTGCACTGCACTTATCGCTTTCAGATACACTGTCATGATTTGAACTCACTGGAATGGCTACACTCTCATACTTTGAACTCTGTGGAATGGCGTCATACTTCTTCCCTAAGTCTCTCTCTCCATCGACAAGTGAGGTGGCATTTTTATTCAAGATTTTTAGTACTTCCTTCATTGAAGGTCTAGCAGAAGGCAGTTTGTTGGTACACTGAACTCCAAGTCTAAACACACAACTCATTTCCCCCAAGTTGTCAGGTTCCATGACATCTTTATCTAGGACATTGATTACGGGCTTTCCTTCTTGCATGTGACGCCAGGCCCAATCTGCAAGTGATTTGTTCTCGTCACCGTTTTGAGCTGCCTTTCCGGTTGTTAGCTCCAGAAGGACAACCCCAAAGCTATAAACGTCACTCCTCTCGTTTATTCTTGCCGTGTGAGCATACTCTGCATATTAAGTTTGTGAGGTATATTCATCAAGAAGCTACTCAACTAAAATTTTGCTATATTGATTGATGCCCATAATATTGATTGATGTCCGGGCGATATCAAATCCTCGTGGACATAACATGAACAGAAGACACTCACCTGGAGCCATATAGCCAAAAGAGCCGGTAATTGCTGACGTAGTAGCAAGTTCTCCTGGTTTTGTCATCATCCTTGCTAAACCGAAATCAGCAATCTTCGCATTGAACTCTGCGTCAAGTAGGATATTGCTTGATTTTATGTCACGATGAACAATGGGAGGTAGGAAGTCATGATGCATATAGCTGAGACCATGAGCAGCTCCGACTGCAATATGCAACCTTTTTGGCCAATCCAAGAAAACATGGTGGACTGTACCTGAAGCGGCTGTTGCTGTCCTCTTCCTATGCAGCCATCGGTCCAGACTGCGATTTTCCAGATACTCGTAGACAAGAAGTTTGGAGTTGTCATTAAAAATACAACAAAGCAACTTTACTATGTTCAGATGCCTTATTGTACTTAGTATCTCGATTTCTGCAAAGAACTCTTTATCTAGTGTCTGGTCTAACTTCTTGTTGTTACGTATACTCTTCACAGCAACAACACAGCCAGACTTATTTGCAGCAACACGGTACACCTTTCCTGATCCACCGCTTCCAATGACATTGTTGTCTGTCAATCCCATTAATATGTCTGTTTCAATAAAATTCAATTTGTGGAACGGAAACAGCGTCCATGTTGATTCTAATTTGTCCTTTCTCCTTCTGCAATTACTGATGAAGAAGAATGAGAGCAATATAGCCAACAGGAAAACAGACGTTACAGAACTCAAGATTAGAGCTAGCAATCGAGTTGAAACATTACTCGATTTTCGCGGTCTGTAATTGCAGCTGTTAAGGTTTACCAGAGAGTTACTTGCACAAAGACCAGGATTGTTCAGGAAGCTAGTGGCATACGCACCATTTTCAAACTCACTTGGGATTTCTCCTGTGAGATGATTGGAAGAAAGATTGAGAGTAGTAAGCTTAAGAAGCCCAATTTCATGAGGAATTTGGCCCGAGAATTGATTATCTGACAAGTCGAGTTCAACGACTGGTAGATTACCAATTCCTGCTGGAATTTGTCCAGAAAGTCGATTTCCACTGAGATTTAGACATGTCAACTTTGACCATGAAATTATATCTGGTGGAAGGGATCCACCGAGTCGGTTCCTATCAAGCAAAAGAGTAGTCAGAAGGGGAAGGGCGGTTAATTCCTGAGGGATTGTGCCAGCAAATAGGTTATTACTGGCATTAAAAACCACCAGATTCCTCCAAGAACTCACTGCACTTGGTATTGTCCCGGAAAACCCGTTGTTGCTTATCTCTAATCGTGACAGATTCCTTGACACTTCAGCAGGCAGCTTCCCAGTGAACATATTGCTGTTTAGCGTAATGATTGACAAATTCGGAGCTTTCCACATACCAGCAGGAACATTACCAGAAAAAGCATTATTTTCAAGCATAACAGTACTCAAACTGTTGCAGTTTCCCAGAGATTGTGGCAATTCTCCACTCAGCTTGTTATCAAAAGCAACTACTCCCAACAACTTGCTTCCATTGCATAAATGTTCAGGCAAGTTGCCAGTAAGCCCGTTCGATGAGACCTGGAACTTTTCAAGCATTGAATACAGCCCGATATCTGGCGGAATAGGACCTGATAAGTTGTTACTAAATAAGCTAAAATCAACCAATGCTGGAAGACGGCCAAGGCTTTCTGGAATTTCACCAGAAAATTGATTGAAGAACAAAGCCAATATTGACAGTTTCTCAAGCTTACCAAGATCACCAGGAATCGGACCAGTCAAATTATTAGTAGAAAGATCAATTACCTTCAAGTTCAGGGCTTCAACGACCTGAGGAATGCCCCCTGATAGATAGTTTTTGTACAAAAGCAAAGTACTCAGATTCTTCAACAGGAATAAATTTCGTGGGATATTCCCAGTCAAAGAGTTTGACGATAAATCCAGCAGCTCCAAGTCAGCCATTTCTCCGATAGTTTCCGGCAAGTCTCCAATCAAATTTGCATTGGAAATCCACAAAAACTTCAGCTTCTTCAGTCGAGTTAAATTGAAAAGCTCTGATGGCTTAAACTGATTATCGGCCAACTTTAGGATTTCAAGATCGGACAAATTACCTATTTCTGGCGGGAAAGTTCCATCAAACTGATTAGAATGAAGCTGGAGAGATCTTAACCTCTTTAATCTTCCAACAGCTGCTGGAATGTCACCAGTAAAGATGTTGCCATGGAGGTTAAGGTCTGAGAGCTTAGACATCCGATCAATATCATCAGGAAGGAGACCAACAAAGTAGTTTTCAGAAAGGTCAAGGTATTCAAGTTTGGACACGTTGTAGAGAACCACAGGGAACGTTCCGCCAATGCTGTTGTTATTGAAATCAATATAAATAAGGTTCTTGAGATCACAGATAAATGGCGGGATAGTTTCCAATATGCCTTTTTCGCCAAGCAGAAGTCCGGTAACAGAGCCATGGGTGCAGTTGACTTCAGGCCAAGTGCAATGAGAGGCTGATTTTGAAGAAGTCCAGTGGCTGAGAGAGGTTGGATTTTGCCAGTGTTGCTTTAGTTTCAGTAAGGTTGCTTGTTCTTGATCATGGAGTTGGGAACTAGCATGGATAATGAAGAAAATGAGAAAGTGGAGCAAGGGAAAACTCTCGCGGGTTTTGAACATGTCCTTTCTTTTCATGTTCAGAGGTTTGTCGTGGTTGTTCTGGTTTAGAGCAGGTTATTAAAGGCGAGTTACCAAGAAAGCAAGGGTGCTTATGTTTATATAAAGAGCTGGTTTACATGCTGAAACACATAATGCTGTAATTTATAATAGGAATTAATAAGTTCTAAACTCAATGATAAATTTAATATTTTACATTAGGCTAATAAGGATTTTATTAAATTTATTAATAAAAACGATAAAAGAATTTCATTCAAAATCTTTGGTCAATTCAGTTCTCTAACCTTGAAGTTCTCCAATCACATAAGAGTAAACATTCACTTAGAGCTGGAAGCCACTTGGTTTGTTCGAGTTGATCAAAGAACACAGCAAATAAACGACTCTATGCGTACCTAACTCTTCAGATTCTGCAGCATATACCAGCTTCACTCATACTTTTACATACGATCCTGCATTCTGCTGCTAATTCAAAGGTTGCATTTGAAGGGTAAAAAACGATATATAGTGTTCAGTGTTCACTCTTTCAGCAAATGTTTTGTAATAACTTGAACAGCATCAACACTTCCATACGAATATATTGATCTAAGTCACCACTCACCAGCAAAACACGAAAGGCTCCAGTATATTACGTTAATAATTTATCTTTATAAATTTTATATGTACTAACCGATATGACGAATTTTAACAGTTGTTCTTCTTCCCTAGCATTAAACATAACTTGTAAAATGCATCATAACACACATCTGTTCTGAGAAGAAATTATGAAAAGCACAATCGGACAAGTGTGCACAACAGACGTAGAAAATTCAGGGGAACATTAAATTCAGCATCTTAAAGTGAAAATGATGCTTTTGTAGGGACAAATTCGAACAGTCTATATCAGTGAGAACAAAACCACCAAAGACTGTTTTTCTAATTAGAATATCTGGTGGTGGTGGCCATAGACCTACAAGCCTAAAAAAAGTATGGTCTTTACGACTCCTGCACTTGGATTTCTTTACCTGACTTTTGATGTGTGGGGAACTGAGAACCATCCAACTATACAATTCTCAGGTTGGATAAGAAGAAAATTACAGTGACATGAAAAGGACTACTTAGAATGTTTATATCTATACTTGCTGTATCTCCAATGGAAGATTGTAATTCTTTTGTTGAACTCATGATTGCTGTTGTTCATTACACTATGAGAATAAAAAAAAAGAAGACAGACATTACTTGTTATCGATAATGCAAGATACAGTCAAGATTAGTTACAAGTGATTCCTAAGAGACGAATTAAACTTTTATCCACTAAAGACTACAGGCTGAAAGAATAACTTTTTAAAAGAATTTCTAAAATTAATGCATCGCCCACTTACTACTCTATCACGAGATCTGCAAAATCTGTGCTGGGGAACATGTAATTTTCAATAAATAAATGTTGGTCCCAGCCTTAAGAAAGAAGGGCAAAAAGGTTAATGACCGGAATCCAAAAGCTCACTTGCTCATATTTTTCCTGGAATCTGTGTAAAAGGACAAAGGAACGTAGCATTCACACTAATTTAGAAGACTAATTCACTTCACTTGACTTGACCTTACCTCATCCAGACAACTATTGGGTTGTTAGATGACTAGATAATAATTGCAAGGGCACTCGAGAGAAACAATCAGGCTAGTTTTGATGGGTTCTTGTTAGAAATACTAAATGATCATTGAATACCTTGCGTAACATGACAATGTGTACCAGGCACGCAGGTCAGTAGAACAACCTTAACTTCCTTGCCTCAAATCCTGGACAAACTAAACGGTGCCAATTACCAAATTCTAGAAAAGACCTTAAACTTAGACAGCACATTTCCAGCTGCTAAATCTCAAGTCACTGAATCACGTGTAGCGAGGAATAAAAGTTGCCCATAGACGAGGTGTGAATCAGAGACTTTTATTCCGGAACAAAAATGTCATGGGATTGATTTAAAACTTCACCTTCCGAACAGAATCAAGGAGTTTATCTTCAGATCAAGTTTGCCAAGAAATTGCATGCTAGAAAATGTGTTTAGATAGCTGAAGAATGTGACAATTGGGTAGTCATAAACAGACATTAAAAAGCCATTATGTCTCTGATAAGACAGCCAGTTTTTCGCCCACGGACGGCCCCTGGATTCTTAATCTCGTTTTTTTTTTCCCCAGAAACAGAGCAAAGTCGTTTAGAATAAACGTCTTGGTCGACAGTGCTCAAACACTTGATTTGAACTATTCTGAGGCAACGGAGTAAATTATATCAATTTCCTTGAAGCTCAAATCCTAAACTTGAATTCTGCAAATGAAATCCACACACAACCCCCTAACAATACCTCAGATTCGTGATGCCTCATTAGATAATGTTCAAAGGGTCAACTACAGTTGACAAGTTAAAAGTCAGAAATCCTCCCAAGTTACCAACAAGAAGGTCAAGAAAATTGGGTCAAAACTCTGGTTGCCAGTTGCTACTGAGCAAATCTCCAGCCCATTTATCATGTACTTATGAAGAGAGCTCAAGGAACAGAAACCACTCTTTATCTTTCACAGATTTCCTTGTTATATTTCCTTTTGTTACTTTCCAATCGTTGGTCTAGGATAGTTTTGTAAGTGGCAGATCTCCAAGTGACACCCAGAAAGCCATAAACTATACATAATAATAATAA
>JAOTAX010000008.1:3363030-3393798 GCA_025629825.1 Erythroxylum guanchezii
ATTGCGCCCAGGAACAGCTCGACGTTAAGCCCAGCTTTGTACGCGTACATAATGCCTTCGACTAAGCCCACCATTGTCGAAGCTATTGTAATCTGATTCGCTAATTTCGCAAGTTGCCCTTTTCCTGGGCCACCCATGTAGTTCACCTTTCCCATGACGGCGAAGAGCGGACCCAGCCGATCGATGACGTCTTTGTCTCCGCCAGCGAATATCGCGAGCGTTCCGTTCTTTGCACCGCGGTCGCCGCCGGACACTGGGGCGTCAACGGAGTGACAGCGCTTGGCAGAGGCGGCTGCGCAGATCTCGGCCGCGAGGGAGGGCTCGGAGGTGGTCATGTCGACGAGGACGCCGCCGGATCGGAGGCCGAATAGAGCGCCGGAGGTGGAATCGAGGAGGACGTGGCGGACGTCAGACGGGAAGCCGACTATAGAGAAGACTACGTCCGATTGGGAAGCGACAGCGAGAGGAGAATCAGCTAAACGAGCACCCATGTCGAGGAGGGGCTGGGCTTTGGAGAGGGTTCTGTTGAACACGGTGAGAGTGTAGCCGGCGTTGATGAGGTGGGCACACATGGAGCGTCCCATCACGCCAGTTCCTATCCATCCGATCCGGGTGTTTGATGGGCTAGCGGGTTCGGCGGTGGAGGCCATGGAGCGACGGAGAGGGATATAAAAGCTGAGTCCGAGTTTGCGGTAATTAGAGAGGGAGCGACGAAGGAGAGAAACAGACAGTGGCATATTCTATTGTATTTATCTCCAGTGGATGGGGTTAAGGAGTATCGCTTGATTCATTGTCTTTAGATTATTACAACCCTATCCCTGAGGATATTTTCATTTTCGGACATGCCAAAGCCAGATAGGGCAATTGCCGTTTAGGTTAATTTGATGGCTTTTGGAATCAGGAGATCATCGCAAACTAACACTGTAAACGGTGACAGTACATCTCACACGTTAACAATTTGAATACGAAGAAATATAAGCAAAACACCATCCAAACTATGCACCAAAACATGAGCAGATAAAGATGTTTGGTTCGTCTCATCATTCACAAAATGGCAAGTCTACTGTTCGAACTCCAAAGTTGGTTCCAGCCTCCTTTGTTGACGAAGAACGGCAAGAGTGCGTCTGCCATTCAAGTACGGAACTAGACAGCAATCATAGTAAGTAACAAACAAAAGAAGATCAGGCATCTTGAAGAAAGGGCTTAGTCTCTAAAACAGTTCAAAAGTAGACTTAACAATAAACTAGTCTACATTCATATCACCAAATTGATCCATCAACAAAAAGGAATGAATTGATAAAGATTATAATAGCCAAGGCTAAAACTTTAAGATCATACTTGTGACTTTAACAAAAGTTTGGAGCTTTAACTAACACTCACCAATGTTACTTTCTATATTCTTTACCTCCTAAGAACAAATTAGTACAAATTTAAGCTATTTTTCACTTGTACTCAAAGTTAGGCACGGGAGGCGCATCAAAACTCTCCAAAACCTCCGTCTTTGGTGATGCTGATTCCTGTTTCTTCCCTCCACCACCGAACCACCCACCCAACCACGAACCCGAAGACTCTGATCCACTCGTCGATGGCGATTCGTTCACTGGCATAGTCGGAACCGGCTCTTCCACCATGATCGGCATGCTCTGTTGAGCACTCATCACCTTATTCAGCATGATTCCCGCCCCTTCAATCAAAGCCAGGAGTACTCCGCCGAATACGGCGGCACGCGACGACGCGGCGAACCCTTGGCGCATAGACAAGAAGCCGCCGGTGGCGGCGCCGGCGATGATAGAATTCCAAGGGTCCTCCTTCTGCCTAAGGTAGACCATGGAGCAATCGAAGGCCGAGAAAAGGCCTCCCCAAACGGCGAAGCTTCCGCCGACTCGAGGAGCGTTCATGCGGACGGCTTGCGTGCCGCCGACAATCCGTGTGCCGGAGGGAGAGTTATAGATGCCTTTGATGAAGTGAAACGCTGATCCACCGACAGCTCCCATGCCAAAGGCGCCACCGACGTCATCGAGGATACGGTCGGGACAGGGTTCCCGAGACGTCTCCGGCGTACCCATGATGAAGATATTCTTCGTATGGTGACTTCAGGGAAGGCTTTTAAAATCTAGGTTTTGAAGGACGGTGGACGAAATGTCGGTTTGTCAATAATCACCCTCCTTAAGCGGCTGAAATGACATTTATGACCCTCCCTGAACTGGTAAAGTAAAGCTCATGGAACAAATAGATATCGCTAAAAATAATAAAGAAATTTAATTATTTATTGTTATTACTTGAGGAATAATTAACAATTAATAAGGAGAAATAGATACTATTTTGTTGTGCAGAAGGTGTAGTACTGCTTCAGTGGATCCTGGATAAGACTCGCCTTTGGTGAATGGAAGATAAAAGCCTTTTGTGCTAAACCAGGTAGTTCTCATTTTAACTTTCTATTGCTTCTTCTTGGCTGCTCTCTGGTTCATCCTTTGCCTGTAAAGTTAATAGGCCCTATAGCACGCACCATGTACTCTAATCTTGCTAAATCTCAGGCATTTCCTTTTGCTAGTAGGATTACTCCAAAACCCAGATGCTTCATGCAATTCTACCCCCTAAAGGCCCAGTCTTTTCTGATTGGGTCTTCCCAAAAACCCCTGTTGAACCATCTCTGCGTTCACTTCACAACCAACTCACTTGAATTTGGTGACATATCCCAAAAAGGTTTTAGCTTTGTAAGGTCGAGAAGACCATCTACGGGATCTCAAGTTGCATCCATCGAGCTGTGTTATGTAGCTAGGGCTGGGAGTGTTTCGTGCGGGTTTAGGATAAGGACTGCTCAACAACGGTGTATTAGAAGTTTCTCTAGTTCATCTTCGCACAGAGATGGTAAAGAGAGTCTTGTGGAGATAGGTGGAAAGTCACTTCCCTGGTTAAGTTCCGACAAACTGACGAAATCTAAGAGATTGGACAAAGGGAAAAGTTCGAAGAGTGGGCGTTCTTCTTGGGAGGAATCATTAATGGCATTAGATAATGTTAGTGGTGACTCTTCCTGGGGAGAAGCAGCAAAAAGGTCAGGGGAAACATCCGTGCCAGAAGGTGGCTCCTTCTCTTCTAAGGATTCTGAAAATGCTTCAGAAAGGGGAGGAGTTAAAATCTCTCAATATAAACGCGGTAAACGTGGTGGAGGAAACAAAGAACACAATAATAGAATGGCAGGTTTGTTGAAGTACCAGAAACCAACTTATGGTTATAGTGATAACAGTAGAATTAATGGCCCAGAGGAAGAAGAAAAAGAAGAAAAAGACAAAGAATCGGATGTTGATGATGACCCTAGATGGTATAAGATTAAGAATAGCATGGGAGGAATAACAACTGTCAAGAGTGATAGAGTGAAACCTGAAGTTCAGAGATGGAATAAATTGGAAAATTGGGGCAGAAAGGTTTGGAAAGAGACTACTGAATCAACTCAACCCAAAATGGTAGGCGAAGGGGTTTATGGGGTGGGTCCTGTTTTGGCTGCCTTATCAACTCGAAGGCGAGAATTCTATACATTGTATGTTCAAGAAGGATTGGATTTGAGTAGTAATAATAGGAAGAAGAAGGACAAGAAAGGTTTTGAGAAAATACTGAGGATGGCTAAAAGTTTTGGATTAAACATCAAGGAAATTTTGAAGCATGATCTCAATATGGTTGTCGATAACCGCCCCCATCAAGGTATTGTGCTAGATGCTTCTCCCCTGGAGATGGTGAAAGTAAATGAACTGGAGCCTGTTTCGCCTGAGGAAAGAACTAGTCCTCTGTGGGTAGCATTGGACGAGGTCACAGACCCCCAGAATTTGGGGGCTATTATTAGATCTGCCTACTATTTTGGAGCTTCAGGGATTGTGCTATGTGCAAAAAATTCAGCCCCATTGAGTGGGGTTGTAAGCAAAGCAAGTGCTGGTTCACTTGAAGTAGTGGAGCTCAGATATTGCAAGAATATGATGCAGTTTTTAATATCATCTGCTGAAAGTGGTTGGCGAGTTATTGGAGGTTCTGTATCTTCAAGAGCTCTTCCCCTGAATGAGATTTTACCCGGTGAACCTACAATCCTTGTTTTGGGTAGTGAGGGCACTGGTTTGAGGCCCTTAGTAGAAAGGTCATGCACACATTTAACTCGAATCCCAGGAAATATACCTTTACAAATAACACCAGGAGTTGGTGATGATGGTGAGGCCGAGGGAGAATATCCTGCATGTTCAGGTGAAGAGTTCCATTCCTTTTTGGCTGTGGAGAGCTTGAATGTAAGTGTTGCAGCTGGTGTGCTTATTCATCACCTGATTGGAAATAATCACAATGACAATTGCCGCAGAGGTGATAAGTCATGTGAAGGACTTGAGTAAGACTTGATGCAACTTTCTTCGAGATTTTAATTTTAGGATAAATTTTGTTTGTGGTAATCACCAATTCTTGATTACACAAGCTAAAAGGTGATAAGTCAGGTGATGGACTTAACTAAATGCAATGTGAGAACTGGACTTTCTTCTTCCTAGAGTTACACTTTTCAGCTGTTTTACCTGCTTGAGTTTGTTAATTTGCCGATGATCAGAAACAAACAAAAAAAAAAAAAACCTTCACTAGCTGCCTAAATGACGTTTTTAGTTTATAAACATCGTTCTTTTCGGGAGCTTGTTAGTGTTCAAAAGTTGGAAGATGTAAGCTTTTTTACTCGATGAAAGAAGCTTGTTCTTGTTTTCAGACAGCTGGATATGTGCTTACTCGACATGCACAGGTAAAGGGCATAGCTTGAATAAGGCCCTAGCTCCCATACAGTCTGAGGCCTAATTCTGCTGCTGAATACGTTCAGTTTTTAACTGAACTCCACTCTGGCGTTTGCTTGGGTGTGGGAGGTAATTAACAAACTTTCAAGAAGATACAAGTCAAAGGCGTGCTGATGGGTTAAGCAAGTCCTTCGGATGGCAATGGGTTGTTGAACATACTATTTTTAATTAACAAGGCAACACGTTGTTGAAGAAGAGTAACACTTACAAATTTTGCACCAAGCAACCAAGTACATTAAAGTTTTTATTAACTAAAATGAGAAAATAATTAGAGCAATGGAAATAAAATTAAAACTTCTATGACAAATAAGGTTGGTTTCACAAAACAATGCTTATGAATTGAGTGTAAGTCAACAGGTTTGAATTATAATGCACATAATATTATAATGCCGGTAAGGTTATTCTTTTATGATTTTGTGGATAAAAGATTACAATTTCGAATTATAAAAATAGCCTCTTTATAAAATACAAAAGAAATTGTACATAATTAATGATTATAAAACGAGAAATTTTGTATATTAAAATGTCAATTCAGTCCTAATGAAATAATCAATTATAAGCTAATCGTTGCCAGAATCAAGTAAACTTTGTCATGACCCCATGTCAAAGTTGATGGAATTGAGGCAGACAGATCAATTAAGGAGTACAGGACTGCATTTGACATGGTTATAAACACGTTGTAACCATCCCTGAGGTATGCATTGAGTTGCGTTGTTACAGGGCTAGAGGATGATGTCGGGTGTCTAGTAAGGCTGTTTAATCTTCAAACACTACAACAAGCCTATATTTTAGCTAAAACACATGAGAGCAACCTCAAAGCTTTAAAAAATCAGGTTCTCCTACAAACGTCCCCTTTACCTACACCTAATTAAAATACTGTCGTTTATATCACCTTGAACTGGAAGAAGAGATGGAAGCTGAGTAAACTTAAGAATTGGCTCAAATTTCAGTCCAATCCATACTAGGAATATCATATTATCAAACTTTTAGAGTCATTGGTCATCAAAAGGAAGTTACATAGGTACCACTTACAATTTTATTGACACCATCTTAGCCTAAACATTGGGATACAATGTAATTAATAATAAGAGTTATGCAGTTAAGGCTTGCAAATAGGGGCAAGGTAGCCTGTGATACAGAGCATTACTTTTACTACAAACTTCTTTTTGTTGCCCTTAGGGGGTTATGATTTAGTCGTATGAGTGTAGTGGTTCACTTCACTTGGCAATACGCATTTGGATTATAAAAGTCACCATATAAACTTCCTTACGATTGCAAAGAAGACAGTATTGAGAGGGACACTTCGGCAGGAAGGAGAGGTATCCTTGCTACAACTATTTGTAGTGCTTTTATCTAATTCCCCTCATAAACCACACATATAATCTCTATAATTTGCTACTAAACAATCCACTTTTGTCTAACTGATACTACGGAAGTCTTCCAAACTCTTTAAAGATGCTACTTCCTCACCTCCTTTTAGGCCTGGCTTAGAATACAAAATTCCTTTGAAGGAGGGAACTAATCCTAGTAATCTTATGCCATATAACTACCCTCTCTTACAGAAGGATGCTATTGAGCTGCTCACAAGAAACTGATTAAGCAGGGTAGGGAGTAATAAGGTCTAATATACGAACTATTCCTGATAAATTCCCTATTCCTCTAATACACGAACTATTGGATGGATCTTAAGTTAGGGTACTCTCAGATTAGGGTAAATCTTAGGGATGTCCACAAACTACATTTAGAACTTATTGTGACCATTATAAGTTCTTGGTAATAAATACCATTTAACCTCACAAATGCTCTTTCGACTTTCCAAGGGCTCATGAACCATGTATTTCAGTCCTACTTGAGCAAAATTGTCATGCTTTCATTCTATGACGCTTTAGGCAGTCCTACAACTTAATAGAACCTTGACAGTAATCTTCCTAAGTTGATTCGGAGTCTGAAAGGTGTTAGTATATCTCAATGATTGCAGCTTGTACTCTGGTCTCGCAAGGTCTGATGTTCCATCGTTCTCGTTATTGGTGGGACAGACATCATTTAGCTCTGTCCTATCTTTGGCTTATTAGCCATCCATTATTGCAATGAATAACGTTAGACACTTAAGCAGCTCCTGTCCCATTCCTTAACTTGTTCTTAGCTTTGTCAAATTCCCAACTACTCTCAAATCAAATCAAGTAGACACCAAGTTCTTGCTGTCTCCAACATATCCAAATGACTATTAGTTTCAATAGATAGGAAAATCTCCTTCCCTGGTTTATTCAAATAATTTTATTAGAAGTTGTTGTCTGTCAAATAAAATAGAGACAAGACAACGCAAGAAAGCGGCAAAGCCAGCGACGACGCAACTTCACATGTGCCAATCCACAGTGCACGTGTCTGAAAATTTGATGGCAACATAACCACCCTGAACTAACGGTCTCTCCCTCTCAAGAACTATCTCTTGTCTTCCGCTTTTTCTTTATATAATCAAAATTTAAAAAAAGTGACAAAAACTAAAAATATTAAAATAGTAAAGAAACATAATATGTATTATGTGAATGCGGCGTGTCTTTTAAATATTTAAAACCCAAAAATAATAATTACGAGGTCTCTCGGTACAGCACAGACGTTTTTACTCCTACAGAGACTCGTTCTCTGGGCTCTCTTCACTCCGTCTTCCGTGTTCCTCTCTGTTTCCATTTTCTCCGAAACCTAGATTTGGAAGAAATGGGTTTGACTCTTTCTCCGAGTGTAACGCATTGTGATTTTGATTGATTGAGAGCGTGTTACGAGATAAGTACAGGCTGAAGTTGAAGTTTTCTGGAGTAGAACTAACAACGTTGGGGAGGAAGCGAGGTGGATACGATGGGCTTCGTTTCCGTCGTATTCTTTTTTAGCAGAGCTTTTTGTAGTCCTATCGCCGTTTTTGTTCAGATCCAGGTTTGTCGACGGAAAGCTAACGGATTCAAGTTCGTTTCTTTCCACTGTTATATTTTGATAGATCGATTGCTTTGGAACCAGCTTAACTTGAACCCTTTTTTTTTTCTGTCGAATGCTTTTGAGTTGTTTTAATATTTAAAATTTTAATTTTTGCTGGAGGATTATGATTGATGTCCAGTCGGAAACAGAAAAGCTATTCTTTTGGGTTATATATATATATTATTAGATAATTGTTGTTAATGGAGGTTTTTGCTTGATGGGATCCTTAGTTTATATAGAAATGTCAAATCTTGATAGAGAAAGGAAGAATTCAATTTAAGAACTAAAGCAATGGTAGTCTGTGTATATACTTTGAAGCATTGAAGTTATTGAACAGGTACAACAGTTGTTAAATTCTCAAGTTCTAGCTAGATAACTCTTCTATACTTGCTCTTTGTTTCTTTCTGCAAGCACTCACTTCGAGATCGATAGTTTAATAGGAAAGGTGTTATGGACCTATTTGCAAAAGTTTTTATTTGATTGGACTGCACTTACCTAAGTCGTCAGTTTCGTTGAACTTCTGGAATCTGATTTTGCTTTAATAAAGTTCTGCAGAAGGTTTATGTTCTATATCCTACTGTTGCAACTCTTTTTGCACAAGTTGATGCATTGGAAATCACTTTAGTGCAACCTAATGGTCACAATTTTTAATTTTCAAAGCAACTGCTTGGTGAAGGATTAGGAAATTTGTTTTTCCAAAAGAAAAAAAAGGATGAGGAAATTTGACCTGATGGAAACCTTGGCTCTGAAAAGTCCCTTAACATTTTTTGTTTCCCTTTTACAGTGACCAGGTTAAGACGTGTGGCAAAGAGATAATTTATTAACTTCTCTGTTTTCTTTCTTCTGCTTGAATTGATTGGCTAAATAACCTACTGCCTTTTACCTCCCATTGATGACCAGGCTGTGGATGACATCTAAAACATAGTTATTTGATGCAATTCTTATATGGATTTATTGAGATCATAGTAGCTCGTTTAGTTCATCTAGTTTTCGACCTTATGTATATCCCGCCTCTAACCTATGCAAATATAACACTGTTAGTAAGTGTAGACATGACACGTTCAATTTGAATATGTTTTCCCCTCAGACATTTTAACTTCTGACTTTCTTGACAATGTTAGGCATCCAACCGTAATATCTAGACCTTAGTGGTAGATAGAATCAAGTGGCACAATGATAAAAGATTTTATAGAAGTTTTTGCACAATTGGATTATTTTCCTGAAAAAGGTTATCTAAGGTTCTATCCGCTTCTCTCTTTTTGGTAATGATCACGCAATGAGTTATGTAGGAAAATCAGTGATGCAAATTTACTGGGCCCCAAACTTTTTCTGTTAGCCAATGGTGGTTTCTATGAATCATTAGTTCGTCCAAGGGATACTTGTCATCTGAAAATTTGTTTTCAATTGCAGTCTGTTTAGATTTCACTTGTTGCATGCTTTTTGTTTGTTGATTTTTCTCCAATTTTTTGAGGCTTTGGAAGGGAAATTGAAGTTTGCTGGTTTTGCTGCAGGGATGTATAATCTGCTTATCTCTTGCTATCGGGTGGGCGTTTGCTGCCTTTGTTAGGTAATGAGACATGGTCAATGTACCTTTTCCTGCACTGGGCTAATTTTGCTAGAATTGGCTGCTTTGAGACTGACAACTGATTTGATTTTTCTTTTGAATAGGAATAGAGAGATCAAGCGGATGAAGCATAACATGAAAGCTGGCAACAGTTTTGCATTTCTTTGTTCTGATATTCATGAACTGGATCACTCCCACCAGGTCCATCTGCCTGGAGTGTCTGTAGTTATGCCTTTAAAGGGATTCGGAGAGCACAACCTATGCAATTGGAGAAGTCAGGTAATTCTTTTCTGTTTTCTCAAGGCTGTTCTCAACATTTTTTGTTGTTAATAGATTTCTGTCTTGTTTGAGGCAAAGAAAACCGATGAAAATCAGCGTTCTGTTTGTCTATATTCTGTTTAAGTTCCTGTTCTAAACATTTTCCCCAGCCATAGTTTGGAGATTTTGATAACTCTTATTTGTTTCCTGGATCTCTTGTCCCTCACACGGTATGCTTTTGTTTTGTCTTCAAGATCATGTTTACCTATCTGTAGTGTTCTTTCAACGAAATTACGGATCCACTAGCAGAAGTCAACAGAGAATTATCTGTTAAGACTTTCATCTCTTTTTTCTCTTGTTTTCCTCTCTCAAGAATGTAAATGTAACATCTTTCTATGGGTGTATTTGATTCTCATATTTGAACTTCTTTTATTGGTTGTAAGAAGAATGTCTTCTTTTGTTGTTACAACTATGTTTTGGATTCATGTATGAATTCAGATTACATCTCTCTACGGTGGTCCACTGGAGTTCCTTTTTGTAGTGGAAAGTGAAGAAGACCCTGCTTATCATGCTGTGTCACGCTTGTTATCTGATTTTAAGGTAGATTTGATGAAATACTTCCCTTGAATATAAATGTCATCATATACTTGCTAGATCTCAGCAAATCATTGTCATTTCTATTGTCTTACTTATGTTGGTGTTTAAAGGAGTTGTCTGAACTGCCTTCCTGACATTTAATTATTTGTTACTCTTCAGGATGAAATTGATGCTAAAATTGTTGTTGCTGGTTTGTCAACAACTTGTAGCCAGAAAGTTCATAATCAGTTGGTATGTAACAGCCTATAACCTGTTGATCATTGCTTTGGATTTCAACCATCTCTCGAATTATCCTTTTGGAATCCTTGTGGAACAGTACTCTTGGTTAGTTCCATGTATAGGACTCTGATATATGATATAGAGTTCTTTTAGACTAGATGTTGGATGGCACGGAACTTCATGCACACCTTTTTAATGAGGATTGGAACAACAACCTGGGCCACCTACATTTGCAAAGCATAAAATTTTTAGGCTTTTTTTACACTTTTGTTACATGTATTCTGTATTGTCCCACCCAGAAGCTTGCTTTGCTAGCATTTAATGTGTTGATGCATGATTTGTTCTTGTCAAGGCTGGGGCGGAGTGGATGTGTAAGGACAGCAAGTATATATTATTTTTGGATGACGATGTTAGGCTGCATCCTGGATCAGTTGGAGCCCTCACTACCGAGATGGAAAAAAATCCTGAGGTGTAGCTGTTATTATTGGTGTAGTACTTGCTGATATAGTGGTCAAAATTACTGACCAGATTTTAGATTTAAATCTCGACTAATGTATGCAGATATTTATTCAAACTGGATATCCACTTGATCTGCCTTCTGGGAGCTTAGGAAGTTACTGCATCTATGAATATCATATGGTATAGAAACTAAGATAAGGTTCCTCAGTACCTTCCCTTTATCATAATTATAGTATCATGAACATTAGGTGTTCAAAGCTGCCCATTTTATTTTATGGTTTGTACTGTAATATGACCTAACACATAAACATGTGGATATTTTCCATTAACAGCCTTGTTCGATGGGCTTTGCAACTGGTGGCAAAACGTTCTTTCTGTGGGGAGGATGCATGATGGTGAGTACTGAGGGCTATACTTATGATTTTTTGCACACGGTAGAAATTCATCTTAATTGTTATAATTTCTCTTCAGATGCATGCTGATGATTTTAGATATGACCGCTATGGTGTGGTCTCAGGACTTCGTGATGGAGGATACTCTGATGATATGACTCTTGCAGCTATAGCTGGTAATTAAAATAGTCTGGAAGCTAGTTCTATTAGAAACAACAGTTACCTCCAGCTTTATGTCTTGCATTTTAAGTTTTCATGTCATAACCGATCACTTCTGATGATGCTGGAAGTTTCCATATCTTCCCAGGGGCTCACAAGAAGCTCATTACATCACCCCCTGTTGCCGTCTTCCCACATCCCCTTGCCAGCGATCTTAATTTCTCAAGGTTTGTGATTGTCACTTGTTTAGATTTAAATGCAGCACAGTTTATTCCCACGATGACTTAATTGTTCCTTTTCTAGGTACTGGAATTACTTGAGGAAGCAAACATTTGTTTTGGAATCCTACATATCAAATGTTAATTGGTGGATGAATAAGGCACTATTCTCCTCTCACTGCTATTTATCTTGGGGGTTTGTGTTGCCATATTTTATGTCTATGACACATGTTACAGCAGCGCTATGTATATATATTCGGGGATATGCTCAAGGGGAAACAGCTTTTGTTTCTAACGGTGAGTCCTTGATTGGTGAACCATTGTTTTTGTTGGTCAGATGGAGCAATATTACAATATTTCGTTTGAAGACATGAGAATAAGAAGCTATTATTGCTTTTATTATGGATATCATCATGCAGCATGTGTTGTCCTCGAGTACAGGTGCTATAGACAGTTTTAAATCTTCACCTTGTAGTTGATGAGTAGGAAAGGATATCAGGTTAACCTGGAAAACCAACGTTTTTTCAGTAATCATATTTTGGAATACTTTTTATTAAAGAAAATATTGCAATTAGGATTATTCTTTTCTTCTCCACATTTTCAGTGAGCAGACATGCTAATACTTTGAGTATGTTGGTGGTGGTGTTTTAAGACCCAAATAATTTTGACAATAACCGGTTGACTATTTGTATGTTACTAGTATAGGGGCATGGCAATTTTCTGGTTAACCTTTTCTGTTGTTTAAAATTGATTTTCTTGTTCATAGAGCTTAGCAAATTATATGCACAGGTTTGTTACTGGTAACCTGCCTAGCAATATGCACCTTTATTGAACTACTGTCTATGTGGAACTTGACGAAGATAGAAGTTGAGCTATGCAACATGCTATCCCCTGAGGCACCTCAATTATCTCTTGCAACATATAACTGGGTCCTTGTGAGTGTCAGTTCTTTCATGACACTATGTGGTTGCACTTCTTTGCAAGATTTATCTTTGGTATCAAGATATTATAGCATCCTGATTCCTGTGAATTGTCCATCTACCCTCTTGCACTTCCAGATAATGTGTTATTTGTGATGACATTGTGATCACATTTTGACATTTACTTTCTAGTAACATGTTGGATGGTGGCTTTTAAGATTTTTTGAGCTCGCCTTCAGATTAGGATAGTAACATCTGCACAAGCAATTGGTTCAAATGCTTTCCCACTCTACATTCGAAAGGGCCAAGGTCCTTGTGAGCAAGTATGATATCTGGATGCAATCGTTTCCATTTTGGAACGAAACAAGGGAAATTGGAGTACATGTTTATGATGACGACGACTTACACTTTTATCAAAAAATATAATTTTGCCATGGTTGCAGGTGTTCATAGCGATGCTGGTGGATAACTTTTTATATCCCATATCCGCTTTCGGTTCTCATTTTTCTCAGTCCATCAATTGGTCTGGCATCCGATACTATTTAAAGGATGGGAAGATAAGCAAGGTATGTCAGTTTGGACCTTATGTCCTGTCATGCAGGAACACATTTGTATATCAAATATACAACTCCACAGTCTCCACTTAAAAGCTACCTTATAAAAGCAATCATTTTAGAGAAAGCTGTATCAGAACTTGTAGATCCCCTCTCTATCTTATTGTTTTATTTTGAAGCCCCATATCGCATGAAGAGTAAGAAACAGAGTTGCCTTCATTTTTAGCCAACTCTTTTTCTGTGAAGAGCTTCCTTTCCAATTCAGCCTTTAGTGTAACCGTATGCTCAACTTGGCATTCTGTGATCAGCAAGGCATGAATCCAGATCGAGATGAGTGTTCTTTTGTGTTAGATGACCTACTGACCAGCATTTGTTTTGACGTGCAGATTGAGAGAACAAAGGATATGGGTCCTATTTACACAGACTTGGGAGGCAAACACTTGGGGAAGAAAGGAGCTCCTCCCAAAGACACGTTCCTTGGCAACCTGACATTAAGTGTAGCTCAGTGGAGACAACCTAAGAAATATGACGTCTAGAAATGACGTTGGACAAGTTGGTCATTGTCTAGTCAGGTTGTTATTGTTCAATGGGCAACTAGGAAATAGGAATTCATGATTGGAATTCTTCAATATATATCTCCTGGGGTAGAGATTTAGGGCTTTTTTGTACCAATTTATGCGTCAATTTGATTGCTGGAGTCAACCCTCCTTATGTCTCCAGGGCTGATTTTGTAATTTTCTACAATTCGTTCTGTACTGTATTAACATGCGAGAGATTGCAATGCCCAGGCAAATCGATATCTTCGTTAAGTTCGATTCCGTGCAGCTTAATATTGTTATACGTAAACAAATACCATATTGTTTTCCTTTTTTCAGAAAAAAGAACATATTATTTACCTTCCACCGAAAGGTGTACAGTACAGTAGCAAACGTTATCCATCAGGAATAGAATAAAGTCATCAGAAAGGTGAAGAAAGCATCAGGCTACAGCATAGGTTTGTCTGTCAACCAATCCCCTTTTCATTTTCATCTTTCCCTCCACACAACACCCAGTTTCTCTCCCAAACCACCACTCAAGAACAGCACTTTTCAACGATCAAGATGGGTTGTTTCAGGTCTACAAGCTCCAAAACGAACGCCAGAATGAGAAACGCTTCACCTCCTCCTGAAACTACTTTCCCATCTTCACAACAGGAATACCCAGAACCAAAACTTCTCGGACAAGAAGTTCTTTTGCTAATCCCAGCGTGTTCAGTTCATCTAGTGGAAGGTGGCGAAGCACAAGAATTTGCAAAAGGAGAGTTCACACTCGTCCGTATATTGGAAGACAATGTGTCGCTTGCTACGATCGTTAAAGTTGGTGAAGATCTTCAGTGGCCTTTAACGAAGGATGAGCCAGTTGTAAAGCTTGATGCGTTACACTACTTGTTCTCATTGCCCATGAAAGATGGCGATCCTTTGAGCTATGGAGTGACCTTCTCAGGGCAGTTTGCTAACAGTTTGGCTTTGCTGGATTCTTTTCTCTCTGAATATTCATGCTTTTCTGGATCGGCTTCGACTAGGCGTAGAAGGAATGATCTTGACTGGAAAGAGTTCGCTCCTAGCGTTGAAGAATATAATAACTTTTTGGCCAGGGCTATTGCAGGAGGCACTGGGCAGATTGTCAAGGGCATCTTCAAATGTAGTAATGCTTACACCAACCAGGTATGCCTCAGGAGTTTACTGTTAAATGGCCTGGATATACGGTGTAATTCAATGGTTATTAGCAGCTTTATGAGGTTGAAAATTTGTCTTTTCTAAAAGAATTCATAGCTACATTACACGAACGGCGGGCAGATTACATATTAACTTCATAAAATCTTGGAAATTATGCTTGAAACATTCGCAGGAAAATGAGCGGCAATAACGAGATATTAGCTTAATATATTTGCTCAGTAATCATCTTTAAGTAAAAAGTTTTCTGGCTTTTGTGAATGGCTGAAGCAACCCTACCCAACATCTAAAAGAGCATGATTGTAATGAACTTTTACTAATATATGCAGTAGTAAGTATGGAGTGTCGATGACAAATATATTATCCTAAGCTTGACATTGATATGTGCAGTAATTTCTAAAAGTGAAATGAAAAGCAGGTCCACAAGGGAGGGGATATGATTGCAGCTCGTGCTGAAGAGGAGAAAAATGGAGCCAGAGCTGAAGAAATCAGCAGGAACAGAAGCTCTGGGGCCAAGAAAAAGAGCAAAGTCAACAAAAGCTTAAAGCGGTATCCCAAGATAGAAACAATTTTCACCACGACATGATAGGAACACTCCAAAATTTCTCCTTTCACATTTCAAAATGATTGATTGCTGCCTTTTCTCTGTTACAACAGTGTGAGAAAGCTGTCCAAAATGACAGAAAAGCTGAGCAGAGTCATGCTTAATGGCGTTGGGGTTGCCAGTGGATCAGTAATGGCACCTGTGGTGAAATCCCAAGCAGGAAAAGCATTCCTGTCCATGGTTCCAGGAGAAGTCCTATTGGCTTCGTTTGATGCTGTTAGTAAGTGAAGTCAAAACTTGTAATTTAACTTCCGAAAATATAAACACTTGGGTGTGTTAAACGTAGGAGAATAACTACGTTTTAATATGCAGACAAGGCTCTGGATGCAGCTGAAGTTGCAGAGAAACAAGCTTTAACTGCAACATCAAAAGCTGCAACCAAAGCGGTCAGTAAAAGGTAACAAAGAATTAAACGTACTCATTTGCTAAACTGTTTAGGATTAAGTTTAACTGTAGTTGCCGAATATTCCTTTGTTAACTTTTGTACCAGGTTTGGAGAAAATGCAGGGGAGGCCGTTGAGGATGTGTTTGCCACTGCTGGTCATTGTGCGTGCACTGCCTGGAATATATTTAAGATACGGAAGGCCATCAATCCAGCGTCATCTGTCTCCACAGGAATGCTGAGGAGTGCAGCAAATAACGGAAACAGGAAATTTTAATCCACGAGTGGATTGTATTATTGTAATGTACAAGTCAGAAGTATGTTCAGCATTATGAATACTGAATCTTCTTTGGGAAATAATTTGTCCCCTCTACTTGAAGAAATGTGGTTTATCTAACTATTAAGAAAATTAGATTCCCAAGTGGCATGAAAAGCCATTCATACATAACTTGTTTCTCATGGCTTTCCGGAAATTGGAAACTTACGGATATAAGTAGGCAATAAATTCCCTTCCCACTTGAACCAAGTTCTTGAGAGGAAAAAAAAGAAAAAGGAATGGCAAGGCACTTTAGCCTTTAAACTTGGCAGAATCATTTAAAGGGAATCTGCTTTTGTAAATTAGAATCAATGGAAGCACAAATTCTGTGTCGACATCCGCTTTTCTTCTTCCCTTGTTCATGTCCATCTACAGCTATATCACAAATTCTTCTATCTTCAAGGGATAGAGGAGCAGGAGTAGCAGAAATGGGTTTTTCCAAGCATAGCAATTCCCAACTCACTGTTTCATCAAAACAAAAGAACTTAGTCGCCAAAACTCCAAACCACAAGGTTATACTACGGATTCCAGGATGCACGGTACATCTGATGGACCAAGGAGAAGTTCTGGAACTTGCCAAAGGAGAATTTTTGCTCATCCATGTCCTGGATAAGGGTTTTCCGGTTGCTTCTATAGTAAAAGTTGGCGATGATCTTTCGTGGCCATTGACTAAAGATGAGCCTGTTGTGAAACTTGATTCTCTTCACTACTTGTTTTCGTTGCCCATCAAAGAAAGCGATCCTCTCAGCTTCGGAGTGACTTTTTCTGAGCAGTGCACTACTAGCTTGCCCTCACTTGATTCATTTTTGAGCGAACATTCGTGCTTTTCTGCTTCTACTACTGATAGTAGAAATGTTGACTGGAAACAGTTTGCTCCGAGGATGGAGGATTACAATAATATACTAGCCAAGGCTATTGCTGGAGGAACTGGTCAAATTGTCAAGGGCATCTTTATTATAAGCAACGCTTATAGCAGTAAGGTTAGAGTCTTCCTGTTTAGATTATAACTCGCAAAATTCTGATGAAGCTGATCATTATTAGAATTGCAAGCTCATAAATTGAGAAGAGCTTATTGGGTATGATAACCAAAACCGTCAATAACATAGTTGTTTGTAGCAAAATAAATGTTTCATTTGCCGTTTATACAGTTTTTCTTGTTGAGGTTAGTAAAAATTGCAGATCCATAGTGGAGGAGACATGATTTTAGCTCGTGTTCCGGCCGAGAAAACGAGTGACAAGAGTGAAGGGGCAACAAAGAAGACAGGAATCAATAAAACCTTAGAAAGGTTGGCCAATTGAAGAAGAATGACATTTTTAGGTATCTTAAATTAGCATATCAAATCGGCCTCTTAGATTGAGTATTACTTTTGTTTTCTTTGTTATGCAGGGTAAAAAATTTATCCAGGACGACGGAGAATGTGAGCAAAGCCATGCTTGATGGAATTGGTGGTGCCACTGAGTCACTAATGGCGCCCGTTGTGAAGTCCCAAGCAGCACAGAATTTTCTATCCACAGCTCCAGGAGAGGTGCTCCTGGCCTCACTTGATGCTGTCAGTAAGTGAAATAGTTATAACCCTCACTAGAAAGATCTTGCATTACTAGATAATTGTCACAGATTCTTCGACGTTACCATCTACAGATAAGGTCATGGAAGCAGCTGAAGTTGCAGAAAAGCAAGCTCTATCAGCAACCAGTAGTGCCACAACCAGTATGGTGACCGAAAGGTGATGATTGAGACTCACTCTTTGTGGTTAGCATTATGTTCTGCTTTCTTAATCAAGTTTCACATGAGAGAAGACTCGGACAGAGTAAGGGTACATTTCATCTTAATTACAGATAGTTACAGGAACTCCAGGAAACTCGGGACAATTCCGTTACTTCAGACATTTCCTTACAGTGAATTTTCTAACCTACTAGGAGTCTCAAAGTCTATATGGTCTTCATAGTGACCTCTTCTAATGTTTTTGTCACACAACAGGTTTGGTGAAACTGCAGGGGAGGCTACAGGGGATGTGCTAGCGACTACCGGGCATTGTGTGAACACCGCTTGGAATGTGCTCAAGATAAGAAAGGTCGTCAACCCAGCGTCAACCGTCTCCAGAGGGATAGCGAAAAATGCCAGAAAGACAAACACATAAGAGTGTAGAGCCTATATGGAATAAAAATTGAAGCTGATGATATGTTTGCTTTTATCTGTTTCCAATGTTGATTTTGATGAAAGGAATGAAACCACTTTCTGCTATGTCTAGGATGATAACAGTTAGATGGATAACACTTGCTTCAAAATCTAGTTGGAATTCAATTATGATTCAATTAAAATTAAACGAATTAAATTTAAGTTAATTAGATTTTAAGTTGAATTTAAATTTAAAATATATTTTAGATATTAAAATATGTTATTTTAATTATGATTTAAACAGAATTAAATTTGATTTAATTAGTTTAGATCAAATTTAATTAATTGTAAATAAACTTTATACCCTCAAAGTTATATGATTAAAATACCTTAAATAAAGTTAACTTATCACAACAACCTAATAACTTATGTTTACTTCATATTACAAATAGCACCTAAAATAACAATTAAATTTTATTTTAATATTTTATTATAAGTTTCTTATAAATTCTCTTTCATCTTACTATAATATTGTTTCATTCTTTTTGGATTAATTATATATGTAATAAATGTCAATTGATATTTACATTTAAGTTTTATATGATAAATGCAATGATAAGTTTATTTTTCTAAACTTTTGTAACATTTTGATTTTTATCTCCTATTACATATTCCATGTTCCAAAATTTTGTGTAGGTATATGTTTAGAATATATTAATATGAATTTAGGTTAAATATAAAATATTTAATAAATATCTATTAAGTATTATATAAAATATTTCTTTTAAAATAATTGTGCAACTTTTGAAATGTGTTATTTACTAACGATATTGTCTTGGTGAATAAGACAAAAGAGGATATCAATGTTAAGTTAAAACTTTGAAACGATACGTTATAATCAAAATATTTTAAATTGAACAAGACTAAAACTGAGTACTTATAATATAATTTTTTGAAACATAGGGTGACTTTTGATGTAAAAGTAAAAATTAGTTCAGAAGTTATTCATGAAAAGAGTGTTTTAAGGACGTTTGATCTATCATCTAAAGTAACAAAGAAATCGATGAAGATATATTTCATTATATCAAATCAAAGTGGCTTAAATGAGAAGTGCATCAAGAGTTTTATGTGATAAGAAAATATTACTCGAGCTCAAAGGTTAATTATATTGTTTAGTAATTAGGCCGATCATACTATATGGGATAGAGTGTTGACTCATCAAATATGTACATAGTGGGAGAGATGAAAATATTCCGTTAAATGTGTAGTCTTATTGGAAGAGATAAAGTAAAAAATGATTGGTAACCGAGAAATTAAAGGTGGTCAATATTAATGCAAAATTAAGAAAGATGAGACTTAGGTGGTTCAAACATGTTAAAAGGAGATATATTGACATTCCGATGAAAATATACAAGAAAATAATACTTAAAGATTGTAAAAAGAAAAAAGAAAAAAGGCCTAAAATAAGTTGAAAAGAAATAATAAAAAATGATATGATTTAGTTGAAATTTACCCTAGACATAACTTATGATAAAAATACTTTAACGTATTAGTATTTCTTATTCTTTTAAATCTTTTAAACATTTTTTTTTGAGTTTTTTATTTTATAGTTAACCTTAATATTTTGATTACACAGTATTTTCCTCTTAGTTATTTAGCTTAAGTAATTTCTAAATTTAATTACTTTTTTTAACAGTTGATTTGATTTATTTTTATATTTCTCTTTTTTAATTTGTATATTTATTTTATTTTTATTTTTTATTATTAATCTTATGATGTTTAATTTGTGAATTTTGTGTTGGTTGTTATTGTCATTTTCGTACAAATTTCTATTTATTTTTGTTAAAAATTCTTTGCCTATTTTATCGTTGCATTTTGCTAAAACCCTAGACAAAAGAACTAGAGATTGCGAAGCTCATGGAATCGGATGGGAAGCTGAGCATATACAGAGCGGCGAGAACCATAAAACGCAGAGACAACTCTCTATATAATGCCCTAAGATCCATTTACGACGACTCCATTTTTGTTGGAGAAATCTCCCAGCTATGGCCCGACCTCCCTCTTCTCGCCAACCTCCGTTGTGGTCTCTGGTACTCGCCCAATTTCCACGCTACTTGTTACTTCAAGTCCACCGATGGTCACACAAACAATTGGTCCTTTAACACCTCTCGCCTCAATCTCCATGTCGCCTTATTAGCTGGTACTTAATGCATGAGCCTTTTCTTCTTTTTTCTTGTCATTGAAAAGCAAGTGTTTGCCTTTGTTTTTTACACGTTTTTGATTGATGTACGGGTAGGAGAGAAAGGAGGGTGTATAATCGTTGATTCGACTAGAAGAGGGAAGCGGTTTCCGGACAGTTTTTCTAAGACTATACCCATTTGGACTTGCGTTTTGAATCGAGCCATTTTTAACCATAAGAGGAAAGTGCTCGATTCTGAAGGGGTGAGAATTTTTCGATGTTTGTTTTTGTAAATCCTTACTGTTCTGGGCTTATTGTTATACCAGTACCAGGAAACCAATATTATTATAAAGATCATAAGATGTCATGTAATGTGTTCATATCACGACTATAATAAAAACATACACATGCCTCTCCATTCATCTTCTGCTTGCTTACAGCAGGGCTTCAGTGCTGATCATGTTAAAGATAAAAGACCAGCATCTCAATTTTGGGATTGTTCCTTGCATCTGCCTCTTTGGGTTCCTGAAACAGAGAAAGCATCTATTGATGAGCGCATGGAGGAGTGGACTAAACAGTTGGAATCCAGTGGAGCTGATATTGCATCTATTGCTTCATGCCTGAGAAAGCCATTACGACCTCTGTGGATATCACAAAAGACTGTCATCTGGTTGAATGAAGTTCCTGATCATGATTCCTGGGATTTTACTCCTGTTATACTTGTTTCGGCATCTTCATCAACTGATGTCTATCAACATAGGACCACCTCCGAATTTAGTTGGAATTACATAGCAGGAGCTGGAGACGATGAAGAAAGTTGGTCAAGGGGTCTGTCTCCTGGTCTGTTTTGGAATTATGCCTATGATCTCATTAGTTCTGGGCCTGATTTGTGTAACCAAAAGGTAGCTGATATAGTTGAGAAGGATAGACTATATCATGCTCAAAGAGGACAGGTTGCTCCTCAGATTGCTGTCAAGCCTCGAAAGTTGTTACAACAGACAGCTAATCTTCCAGAGAAAGAGCCATCATTCTCTCTGAGCACGCTTAATGATGACACTAGTCTGAAGTCTTCTCATGAAGATTGCTCTATATACTGGCTAAGCTCTACTAATCTTGCTGTCGGCACAACAAAATGTGGTATGCTCATTTATTTACTCAAAATCATAACCACATCAGTGATGTTTCTTCACTGGTCCAGAGACTTGGGTCTGCAATGTAGCTTGACTAGTTTTGTGATACAATAATTTGGTCGATTCTTAGGATTTTTCTCTGAACTAGAAAGATGAGTACTTAGATTGTTTGTTCATCTCTATCTTTCCGAGTTTTGTTGAGATTTTTTCTTTTAGGGTGCTTTTAAGCAATAAGTAACAAGCCAACTTTAGTCTCAAGAGCTAGGTGTATCATTTTAGTCATTAGTTATTAGGGCATTGAATTCCAAGGTTTATCGATCGATTTGTTGTTACTTTTATGCACGTTCTCAGTTGATCAATCTCAAGTTCAAAGTATCCTGTCCTGAATGATTGATTAGCTTCAACTAAGATTTTCAAAATTACTTTGTCCTACAGTTTCTTGTGGAACTTGAGCCACTCTGATTGCTCTTCACTAGTTTCAATCAACCTAGTTTTGCAAAAAGTTATCACCTTTGCAACTTCAACTTTATTGTAATAGCTTCTAAAGTAGTAGCTTTCTCATTTACTTTTCTGTTGCTTTCCCCTGTAGCAGCTGCAAACGTGCAAAATGTTGATTGCATATTGAACTGTGATCAACAACCCGAATATGTTTGTCATGCGGATAGCCAAGTATATTTATATCTGAGTATGGCGGTGCGTATGAAGTAAGAAGAAATTGGTCTTTTGATTTTATCATTGTATTTGAAACTTTTTTGTCATTTCATTTGTTGAGTTGGATTGCATTTTGCCCGCCCAGAGCTCAAAGATGGATCGCTTTTCCTTATTAAACCATCTCCCTGCTGCAGTAGACTTTGCAAAGGTGAATCTTAGCAAGGGAAAAAGAATTCTGGTTTGTTGCCAAAATGGTGAGTACTGTTAAACGCAACCTTTCTTATCAACATCCGTTTTTATTGAATTTCTCTTGGTTTCTTTGGAGCCAAGTAGTTGACGCGTATATGCGAATTATTCCATAAATTTAGATGGCTGTCCATATTTTTTTAATTATTTTAGTTGTGGTATAATTAGTCATATAGTGTATACATTTGAAATCGGTACTAATGTTCGAGTTTTGCCTGGAGCAATAATCGTCTTCTTTGCATGCCTTGTGCGCTGGTATGACGGCTAATAATATGCTGCATTAACTTTCGGTTGCAGGAGAAGATATCAGTATATGTGTTTGTTTAGCTATTTTGACCTCGTTATTTGATCCCGAAGGTATGAGTCCCATATGTTATCTTTCTATATTATACTTTCCCTTCTAATGACCTAGAGTGGACATTTTCCCTAGGCTAGTGATGTCAAATTGTAATAGGTGATCATGATTGTCTATAATGACCATGGGCAGATTTAACATCTGCTAATTTTATTCTGAATTCTTCCCTTCTTTTCCCTAGGTACTTTTGATGATGGAAAATCCTTTGGTGGTACAAACATTACCAAGATAGAGATGCGACGGAGGCTTGTATTTATCTGTAAATTTGCGACATGTGCTCGACCATCTAGGGGAAATTTAAAACAAGTATTTGGTTTTCTTTCTGGAAGAAAAGCTGTTTGATGGGGGAAATCAATCTACTCCTGAAGCCTGGGATAGGTTTGTGAAGAAGCAAGAACAACTTACTAATTAATTAGAGAACAGATGGCACTGTTATGATCCTGTCATTTTTGTTAGATTAGCTAAATGATGTTAGATCTTGCGGTATCATAGAAATCTAGTAATGTTGTAATGTCGGAATAGCTTTGTTGTGGGTTGTAATCAACTTCTTCTAATTAATAAATTAAGAGTTGAGACAAAGTTTTGCCCTCTGGGATTCTTACTTCTATTTATTTATAAAGGACTATTTTATAGCTTTAAGCATATGATAACTTAAAAAAGTATCCGGGAAGCAAACAAATAATGGAAATCAGGTAAGTTCTGCTTTAAATAAGGGTAAACAGAGAATGGCTTGTCTCATCGCCTGCCAGACAAAAGGTCCAAGAAATGATTGATTTTATTAGTACGCGAGCGTCTGAGCTTTAGAGTTCCATCTGTTGTTGGCCATTCATCAGAGTTAGAGTTCCATTTGTTGTTGGCCCTTCATCAGAGTTGAAACGAATTTGAGATTTCAATTTTATTTTATAAACATAAACCACACTTCTAAGTCATTTTCATTGCGAAACTCCCTGGTCTCCTCAACGTCTGCCTTGATTCTTCTTAAGAAGCGTGAGAAAGAGATGCAAGATAAGAGAGTAAAGTAAGAGAGACGAGTTTGGAAGGAGGAAAAATATCTCAATTCATTAAAACTCCTAGAGTGTACAAATGTCTTTATATACATCATCGGTATAAGCTAATTAACTAAGTGTAATTACTAACAAGCTAATTAACTATAATACAATTACACAATAACATAAAATAACACAGTACTCTTCACAGCCCCCCTCAAGTTGGGAACATAGTAAGACCCAACTTGGAAAATAACTGCAGGTGAGAATTGTGACCAAGAGGCTTGGTTATGAGATCAACTAGTTGCAGTTTGGAAGGAATACAGGCAGTTTGAAAAAAACCATCTTGAATTTTCTCTCAAGTGAAGTGACAATCAATATCCAAATATTTGGTTTGCTCATGAAAACAAGGATTAGCTGTAATTTGTTGAGCAGCCTTATTGTCACAAAACAAAGTAACCGGAACCTGAACTGGAATGGATAAATCCTGAAACAAATAGGACAACCAAAACAACTCACTAGTGGTAGCAGCCATACTTCGATATTCAGCTTCAGCAGAGGACTTAGAAACAGTAGATTGCTTCTTTATCTTCCAAGAAACTAACGCATGCCCCAAGAAAATGCAGTAACCAGTAAGCGAACGGCAGGACATCAAGCAAGAGGCCCAATCTGCATCCGAAAATGCAGTCAACTTGAACTGAGACTGCACAGAATAAAACAGTCCCCCAGAAATAGAACCTTTCAAATATTTGAGGACACGAGTAACAGCTTGCATATAAGGAAACTTAGGAGCAGACAAAAACTGACTCAAATGCTGCACTGCATAAGAAATATCCGACCTAGTCATGGTCAAATACAACAACCTGCCAACAATTTTCCGATAAGCTTCTGGATGTTCTA
Source organism: Erythroxylum guanchezii (assembly GCA_025629825.1). NCBI lineage: Eukaryota > Viridiplantae > Streptophyta > Magnoliopsida > Malpighiales > Erythroxylaceae > Erythroxylum > Erythroxylum guanchezii. Next base: position 3,387,714 of record JAOTAX010000008.1, read on the forward strand.
GAGGTTTTCCCTCAGTAAGAGACAACTTGAGATGCTGAGGAAGAGGAGTAGAGCAAGGCTTAGCGCCAGTCAAACTAGCATCTGTTAAAATATCCAAAATAAACTTCCGCTGATGTAAAAATGTACCCTGCTCATTCCTATGCAACTCAATACCCAAGAAATACCATGCAAGTCCCAAGTCCTTAGTTGTGAACTTAGTATGTAAAACTGTCTTCAAACTAGCAATGTCAGAATCATTATCACCAGTAATCAAAATATCGTCAACATATATGAGAACAACAGTAAACAGATCTCCCGCCCTCTTAACAAACAAGGAATAATTATTTGTAGACTGAACATAACCCAAGTGAGTAAGAAACTTAGTAACCTCCTTATTCCATTGTCGTGAGGCTTGTTTAAAGCCATACAAAGACTTCTTCAAACGACAAACCTGGCCAGGTTTGGCAGCATGATACCCATCAGGAGGGACCATATATATCTGCTTGCAAACTTGATGTAAAGGTTAATTCCTAGCAGTAGCCAAGGCAATGACAACTCTAACAGTAGCAAGTTTAGCCACAGGAGAAAAAGTATGTTTATAATCCTTACCCTCCTTCTGATCAAAACCTCTAATAACCAACCTGGCCTTATACCTCTCGACGGTTCCATCTGGATTATATTTGATCTTATAAACCCATTTGGAAGAAATAGCTTTATGGCCTGCAGGTAAAGTGGTTAGTTCCCAAGTATTATTCCTCTCTAAAGCATTAAGCTCCAACTCTATGGCCTCCACCCATAGCTTATCCTGACTAACATCATGAAAGTTAGCAGGTTCATGAGTTGTAAACACATTAGCCAAGGAAACCACATAATCATAAGGGAGGTGTTGAAAATCGGTAGAAGAAAAGAGAGGATGATATGTAGAAAAACTGTGGGAAGAGGAAGAAAAAAGCGTATTATTGCCATTGGCATGTAGAACAAAATCTTGTAACCAATGGGGTTGTTGTTTTTGTCTTTGAGATTTACGCAAAATTGGAGAAGGAGCACAAGAAGAATCAGTTGTGGGAGGTAAAGAAGTAAAGTGGATAGCAGTAGGAGGAGAAGAATGAATAGGAGAAGGATAGACATGCTCAGGCAAAAAAGTATCAACATAATCAGTGGAAGAACCAATTAAAGAAGGAGATATAGTATGGATAGGTGAAGAAACATGAATTGAAGGACTTTCAGAACAAGGCAGATGAGGAAAAGATGAAGAAGGTTTAAAAGGAAACACAGTCTCACAAAAAATAACATCTTTGCTTAACAAAACATATTGTCTCTCAAGATCAAAGAGCTTATAACCCTTTTATACAGGAGGATATCCTATAAGTACACATTTATGAGCTCTAGGTTCGAATTTATCACCTTTTGGACCCACCTTAGCAGCATAGCAAAGACAACCTATGATTCTCAAATGAGTCGGGTTTGGAGTGAAATAATATTTCATGAGGACTTTTCTTATGCAAAATGGGTGTTGGCATTTTGTTAATGAGATAGGTGGCTAACAAAAGACACTCTCCCCAAAAATGATTAGGTAAATTGACATGTAGTTTGAAAGATCTAGCTGTGTCAAGTAAGTGTCTATGCTTTCTTTCAACAATGCCATTTTGTTGTGGGGTATAGGTCATTGATTTCTGATGAATAATTCCTGTATCTCTCATAAACTGGCGACATTGTGAGTTAATAAACTCAGAACCATTGTCAGTCCTCACATACTTGAGTGTTGTTGAAAAATGATTTTGTATGTATTTCACAAAAGAAACAAAGGTACTACTAACTTGCTGCTTACTTTGCAAAAGATAGGTCCAAGTAGCATGAGAAAAATCATCCACTATAGTAAGAAAATATCTTGAACCATCAAGATTACAAGCTCTATACGGTCCCCCAAGATCCATATGAATAAGCTCAAAAATAATGGAAGAGGAATGTGTGCTTCTTGGAAAAGGAATTCTATAAGATTTAGACAATTTGCAAGTATCACAAAACAATTTATTGATATCAAACTGTTTACAATCAGCCACATGAGAAAGTTTAAAAGCTGAAGAATGCCCCAATCTTGCATGAAAAGCTTGCAAGTCTACATTATTTGGAGTGACAAGACATGAATGCCTAACATCAACTAAAGAATTCTTCATATGGGATGACTTCTGTAAGAATTGGACAGAATGGTCTACAAAAGTATCATAATGATCAGCCACAAGGTAGTATAATCCTTTTATGCCTTTGCCAACAGCAACAACTTTGCTAATGATAGGGTCCTGAAAGGTACAACAAGAAATATGAAAATGTGCCTCGAGTTTTTCAGATTTAAGTAACTTTCTAATAGAAAGAAGATTGTACCTAAAGTCAGGAACATATAGCCCATTATGCAGAGTTAAAGTGGAAGTGATGGGTATGGATCCAACCAGTGTAACATTTTTGGTTGAACCGTCAGGTAAAGTAATGAATATAGGCTGAGAAAGGGATTTCGTGCAAGAGAAAAGATGAATAGATGGGGTCATATGGTCCAAAGCTCCTGTATCTACAATCCATTACCATGCAAACTATCTTTATGCAAACAAGAAAAAGCTGATTGGGTAAGAACAATACCTGCATAGGTCGTACTTGCACCAGATGCATCTTATGGGATAGGAACTTTTCCTTTAAGTATTTTCATCATTTCCTGACATAGTTGGGTAATCATCTGCTGATTCATTTGATTCCCATTGTCATTGTGCAAATCCAGTGGAGTATCTTATTCAGTCTCAGTACCAAGACCAGCAATGCTGACTTGAGTAGCCATCCGACCAGGTTTCTTTCCCCTTTTCCCTTTGTACCAATCAAGATAACCTATCCTTTCAAAGCAACTCTCACATAAATGTCCTTCCTTCTTACAGTGAGTACAAAATCGGCTACCATGCTTCTTGTAACCAGGATGATCTCCACTCGACAAAGTTAGAGGATCAATCGCACCAAGAAGCGCTACTCCAGATCCAACACTGCCATGGACGTGATCAATCGAACTTGTCATCTTCAATCACTGAACGTGAACAACACCAACACATAATAGACAAATCAACCACGAAAGTCAGCTACATTCTTCAAGTCAAGCAACAATCACTGAAGCAACAAGCAAGATTGGAAGAAAACGACCCTCTGATATCATCTTAAAAAGCGTGAGAGAGAGATGTAAGATAAGAGAGTAAAGTAAGAGAGATGAGTTTGGAGAGAGGAAAAATATCTCAATTCATTAAAACTGCTACAGTATACAAATGTCTTTATATACATCATCGGTATAAGCTAATTAACTAACTGTAATACAATTACACAATAACATAAAATAACACAGTATTCTTCACAATTCTCACAGCACCTATGCTGCAAAATCAATCAATACAGTTACCTTATAAATAATACAAATTAATATAAATCTATTTGTCTACATAATGAATGGATTTAAATTGGAAAGCTGATGCATTGAGCTTTCCGCTTTCATGAATTCTAAAGAAATTAATTTAATTTCTGAATGCATTTTTCACGTAAAATCATACTCTTATAGTTTCTTTTTAAAATAAAACTCTCAAAACAAATTTGCTTATCAAAATTTCATATTCTACAAACAGACACTGCTCAATGCTAACCAACGATTTGGCAGATTCCCAGAAAAAGGTATTATTTTACTTGCTTCCACCCATTCCTGTTTGTTACCGTGTTGAAATTTTTTCAACTAATTAAACATGACGTCTTCAACAGTGGTGAATGTAAGGCTAACCAACAACGTGGCAGACTCCCAAAAAAAGGTAGTAATTACTTACTTCCACCCATTTCTGTTTGCTGTTGTGATGAGAGTTTTTCAACTAATTAAATGACTTTTTGTCTTCATCAGTGATAAATACAAGGGATGTTTTGATAAGGCAAATTGATGTTTTTATTAGTGAACTAAACATGGATTTAAAGCTTATTAAGTCTAGTTTTAGATAGCACAAGTTTTAAGTTCATTGGAGTTTTTTAAAAGAAAGTAATAGCTATTTTATTAAAAGTTGCTCAATTATAAAGTCTTCTATTTATAATTATATTTTATAGATTTCTTTTGATTAATAGCTGATATTTAATCTATAAAAGACTTGCGATCAAATATTATGAGATGGACATAAGAAGTGGAAATATAGAAATAAAAGTTTTTCAGTTAACCCTTTCTTTTCTTCTTCCTCAATGGCTTCCGACAAATTGATATCGGAGCTTTGTTCAAATAACCACGAAAACTAATATCACCTTCCAATGCCTACAACTAACTAAAACAAACTATGAACTGGTCATTTCCGACAAATCTTTTTTCATTTTGAGAGCAAGAAGCGGAACTACAATCAAGCTTTCTTTATCTTATGGATAACCAATCCATTTTCAAATATAGTTGGGAGACTCTCCCTAAGAAATGGGTCAAAAAATGGAAAGATGAGAACATGGGAATAGATCTGAGACCAATTCGCTATGCGTGAAGGTTATAATTGGGTCTTATAGCTTATAAGACCCTGTCGAGAAGGGATATGAAGATCCCATAGGAAAGGATATTGCAACTGTGGCTGAACTAGATGCTTAGTAGCGAGCAAAGAAGAGAGATCAAAGTGCACTCTCACTTATTCATCAAAGAATAGATGATGATATGTTCTAAAAGATAGCCAATGCGATAAGAGTCAAGGATGCCTGAAAAATTCTAAAGACTTCCTTGGTCAGAGTTGATAAGTTAAAGAAGGCACGCCTCCAAACGCTAAGAGCTAAGTTTGAGTCGATTTTGATGAAGGAGAATGAGCCCATAGAAAATTATTTTACTCGAGTATTGGTGGTGGTGAATCAAATGAAGCAACTCAATGAAAAGATCGAAGATTTGCGAGTTGTAGAGAAGATTTTGAGCTTTTTCAACGTGAATTTAAATCATGTAGTAGTGGCGATTGAAGAATCGAAGAAAATGGAGTCTATAAACATTGATGAGTTAAATGGATCGTTGTTAGCTCATGAAAAAAGAATGAAGAGGATGCAACAAAAATTGAAGAAGCAAGTTTTGCGAGCAAAATTTTCCTTTAGTTATAAAGGATGATAGTGCTAGAGAGAGGGAGGAAATTAATATTTTTTCTTATATGTATTTCGTGTAAAAACATGTACAATATATACTATTGTTCTGCCTATAAATCAGGAACCTACAAAACCATAAAGGAAGTAAAATGCCTATTTAAGCTATACAATAATAACGGGAAAATCCTTCCTATAAATTAGGCTAAACTCTCGCCAATACTCCCCCTCAAGGTGGGGCGAAGACGACAGTTAACCCCAGCTTGTCAAGTGAGTCATGAAAGGATCTTGAACACACTGCTTTTGTTAAAATATCTGCTAGCTATTGCTCAGATCTTACGAAGGGGAAACTTATGGTGCCATCCTCCAAATGTTGCTTAATGAAATGTCTATCCACTTCAACATGCTTTGTTCTATCATGTTGAACTGGATTGTGTGCTATGTCAATAGCTGCTTTGCTATCACAAAATAATTTCATAGTTCCACCCTCATAACAGCCAAGCTCCTCCATCAGTCTTTTAAGCCATAACAACTCACAAAGACCCTTGGAAATGCCTCTAAATTTAGCTTCAGCACTAGATAAAGCAACAACATTTTGCTTCTTACTCCTCCAAGTAACTAGATTTCCACCAACAAATGTAAAGTACCCAGATGAGGACCTCCTATCAGTGATATTTCTAACCCAAGCAGCATCAGTGAAACCTTCAATCTTCAATTGATCTTGTTTGGTAAATGATAGTCCTCGGCCAAGACAGGACTTCAAGTACTGTAGAATATGAACCATAGAATCCATGTGAGCTTCACTTGGTTGATGTTTAAACTGACTTACTACGCCCACAACATAAGCTATATCGGGTCATGTGTGAGATAAGTAAATTAACCTGCCTACCAATGTAACATCCCGTTACTGGTAGCAAAAGGGTATTATGGTAATGTTGGGTCAGACCGATAGATTTCATTGCATTCACTGACTGAGCATGCTACTGGCCTCTGATCGTAGAGGAACAGGTTTCTTGCTTACGCA
>JAOTAX010000008.1:3393898-3413709 GCA_025629825.1 Erythroxylum guanchezii
AATGACGTCGTTTGGCGTTAAACCAAACGACGTTGTTTTCTTTAAGTTAATAACAATTAACTGCAAGCAGACAACAACGTATAAGTTGAAAATTTGTCGACAAAATTTTTCATCTCTAATATTTCGTCAGAAAAGTCAAAAATTAATTATTCGCCATCAATTCCCGCCTTAATTGCCGATGGTATTGTTCCGTCGCTAAATTATATTTCCCCGTCAACTTTTTCGACGAACAAATAAAAATTGTCGGTAATTTGCAACGGTTTATTTTCCGTCGTTATTTTTTCGTCGCAAATTCCTTATTTTCTTGTAGTGAAAGGGTACAAATTTTTCAACCTCGTTTATAAGAAAGTTGTAATTAATAGAGATGTGGAGTTTGAGGAAGATGCCTTGCGGGATTGGAGTACTAAAGAAGAAGAGACATATAGTTTTCTTTTATATTTGGAAGAAGATGAGCAAGAGGATCAAGAAACTAAAGGTAAAAGTTCAACTCCTACCACACCAACTTCTTACTCAACAAGCTCAAGCAGACAACCTCAAATATTTTGAATCATAGGAGATCTATATGACGCTGCGAAAAGAATAGATGGTTAGAATCTTTTTTATCTATTTGCACATGATGAATCTTTGAGTTTTGAAGAGGCTATTAAAGACAAGAAATGGATGCAAATTATGGAGGAAGAAATTCATTCCATTGAGAAAAATGACACTTGAGAGTTTTTCACACTACTAATTAGTCATTAAGCAATTGGGGTTAAATAGGCTTATAAGCTAAAGAAAAATGTGAAAGGAGAAATTGAAAGGTACAAGGTGAGACTAGTTGCAAGGAGGTATAAACAAAAGCATGGTATGGATTATGAAAAAGTATTTGCTCTCATTGCTTGCTTAAAGACAATATAGTTATTGGTCACTCTTGCAATCCAAAACTAGTGAACAATTCATCAAATGGATGTGAAATCAGACTTTCTAAATGATGCTCTTGAAGAAGAAATATAAATGGAACAATCGAAAGGATTTATGGTTGAAGGTTATCAGGATAAGGGCCCCGTTTGGTTACACTTCAATCAGCTATTTTTTTAGCTGATCGGTGACTTGTAGCTGGTTGACTTTTCAAACAGCTGAAAAAGTTGTTTGGTTAACAGCTTTTTTGTTAGCTGATTAAACACAAACGCCAAAGATGAAAACGCTCCTATACAGGAGCGTTTTCATCCACCAGCTGAAGTTTTAATTACCCAAAGCCAATTATACCCTTTGTTTCGGAAGATGAGAGATGTCCAACATCTCCATTTGTTGTTACTAACTTTAATCACCAATGACAAAAAAAAATGAAAACAAAAGGCAAGAGAAAAATGAAGACGGCAAATCCGATCAAACTGGGATAATATCTGAGCGGAAGAGGTGGGCGTTTGGGCGAGAACACAAGGAGGCTTCTAGTCAGGCAAGAAGAAGTCGTGGAGAGAGTTGAAGATGAGAAGAACGACAGAGTTTGGTAGCTGATCAAAGCCGTCTATTTCGATTAACGCCAGCCCTTTGCTTCCCCGAGATTAAAATCACAATGGGTCTGGGCTTTTCTTGTTCTTGTTCAACGTTTCGAGGATTTCTAGTGGTTGGTCTTAGCTTCGATATTTGACTGTTGAAATAAGGGAAGAGAAGTGTTGTGTTCTGTGTGTCTACGATTACTGCTAGCGATACAAACAAATACATAAATTATAATGATTCAACTGTAGTTTTCTTAATTGTTTTATTTTCGGTTTTGTTGGTTTGTTGGCTTTCAACCTTTGGCAAGGAGACACTACTTTACCATTACAGAGTAATTAATATTAATAATAAAAATTATTAAATTAAATTAATTATTTATTATTACAAAATATGAATTATAAACAAAATATAAAAAATAAACATATTATTTGTTAATATTGTTACATAATAAATAAAAGGTTAACAAAAGACTTAATTTATTATTATAGAAAGCTAATAATATATTATTAATTATTAATAAAGTATAGTAAAATAATATTTATTAATTATAAATAAATAATTATATAATGTAAATAATGATCTATGATAAATTGTAGAAATATAAATTTTACTTATTAATAAAAATTAATTAACAATTATTTATAAAATATGTATTATAAATAAAATATGAGTAATTGGTCATCTTATATATTAGTATTATTATGTAATAAATAAAAACTGACTAAAATTTAATTTTATTATCATATTCATTATTAATTATTAATATATTTTATTTTATTATCATATTAATTATTAATAAAATAAAAAACATATAGTAATTAATTAATAAAAATGGGAACTGTTAAAAATCAATTTTGCAAGGAGAAGATAAATTAGTTTTCCTTATAATTTTTTTTAATCATGTCCTCATAAGTCATTTTATACATAAACAGTTAATACTAAACAACTAATTTTACCAAACATTTCTAACAAACAGCTAATGCAATCCGCTGGTCAAATCAGCTGATAGAATCAGCTATCAGATAACAGTTGATTGAATCAGCGAACAGCTAATACAATCAGCTGATTGTCAAACAGGACCAAGGTATTAAAATTGAAGAAGGTGTTGTATGACCTTAAACAAACGTCACGAGCTTAGTATAGTCGCATCAATAAATATCTTAGCGAGAATGGTTTTTTAAGATACTTTCATGAATATGCACTTTATGTTAAAAAAAGAAAGCTGATGTTTTGTATAAGAAATAATTCACAAGCATATAAAGATTTTAAGAAGGCGATGGCACGAGAATTTGAGATGACTGATTAGAGTTTTATGTCATATTATTTGGGAGTACAAGTAAAACAATGTACTTGACAATGTATTAGACCTGATATGTTATTTGTTGTGGGACTAGTGAGTCAGTTTGTGGAGAATCCATGTGGAAAACACATGCAAGCCGCAAAGAGAATTCTTCGATGTTTGAAAGGTACTTTTGATTATGACATTTTTTATACTTCTTTGAACGAGGTATGTTGTGATAGTGATTATATTGGCGATATTGATGACAGAAAGAATAATACTAAGTTCACATTTTTCTTTGAAGAAAATGTAGTTTTATGATGTTTAAAGAAATAATCAGTTGTAACACTTTCAACATGTGAATTAGAACATGTTGCTACAATTTTCGGTTCATGTCATGAGATGTGGACAAGGAAATTGCTAGGTGAACATTTTTTCCAAAGAGAAGTGACTAAATTATGATGGACAATAAATCGAACATTGCTCTTACAAAAAATCAGTGCTTCGTGATCAGAGCAAGCATATAAATGTAAAGTTTCATTTGATTTGAGATTGTATTACAAACAAGGAGGTTGAGGTAAAATGCATTAAAACACTTGATCAAAGAGTTGATATTTTTACAAAAACTCTCAAGAAAGATAGATTTCAGTAGCTTAAGAGATGACTGGAGTTGTGAAAAAGTCAAGTGTCTTGGGATGTTGAGAGTTTTTCAACTAAGTAAATGTGACTTGTTATCTTCAGTGGTGAATATAAGGGACATTTTGGAAAAGCAAACGGATATTTTTGTTGAACTAAATATTAATTTAAAACTTATTAAGTCCAGTTTTAAATAGCTTAAGTTTTAGGTTTATTAGAGTTTTTTTTTTAAAAGTTATAGCTATTTTATTAAAGGCTATTTTGCTATAAAATTTGCTATTTAAAATTCTATTTTGTACATTTATTTTGATTAATTGCTAATATTAAGCCTATAAGAAAATCTTGTAATCGATTGTTATAAGACGGAGATAAGTAGAAATATAGAAGAAAAAGTTTTTCAAATACCCCTTTCTTTTCTTCTTCCTCCATACCTTCCAACATGTTGTCAAGCTTTTGAAGAACGAAACCTTCGTCCACAATTCCCTGTAAAATTAAGCTAAAAGGATTTCAGTTTTGTTAATATATCTAATTGATCTTTTTGATTTTTAATTTTCGTGACCATATATGGCCCTTTTTCGAATCTACAGGAAGAGAATATGCAATGACATTTCAAATTCATGAATTAGATCATTTGTTTGACCGATCATTGGGAGCAGCATACCAAAATAAAATAAAATAATGCAAGCATGTTTTGTTCGATCTTTAAACACATAAGAAAAGCTAGATCTGAAGTGCTCATCACTTCATTGAACAAAACCAATCAAAAGTAAGAATAAGTCTAGGCACATAGCTTTTATGCAACAATCAGAAGTTGTATTGGTTGTGTCCTCGCAGCAGCAGGCGCTTGCGTGGCATTGAGCTCTGTACAAAGCAATTAAGAAAAAGGAGCTGAATTTGGGCTATACCTATTGAGTCGCATGAGATCATTTTGCGTCCTGTCATTGTAGAAAAGAAGAGAGGATTCATAAATAGCTAAGAATATCCTCCATGCATGGCCGGCTTCCACATCTCTCTCTCTCGTTGCTTAGAAAGAGAGTCTCGGTTTGGTTGAAAATGTCATGCAAGTTGCATGGTACATATATTATTCATGTTCTCAACTGTCGCCTTCTCCTGGATTTCAGATCAACCACAACGATAGATATGTTATCGGAACTGTTTCTGCCATATGCTATTTCTTTAAGGTTATCAGCTACAGCTTGTGCAGGCGATATCTCATCGGAAATCGGCGATCTCCGCCACCTTCTGAGCATGCGGCGAGCCATCTCCCCAACCTCTTCAGTTTTCATAACATCCCATAGACCATCACTTGCTAATATTAAGCATTCATCATCGTCACTCCTCGTCATGAAAGTGACCTCCGGCACGGGGATTACCCATGGTCTCAAGTACCGATCACCTAAACCACAAAATAAGAAATTAGGATGAGATAAGAATAAATCCCATCCTTCCAATATTCTTTAAGCGGACGATACGAGGTTAGAAAATGATCTTTGTGGCATAAATATAAATGTTTATACGGTATGCTTAAGCTATAAATAATCTAGTCAAAGCCCCTTCGCGTGAAGATGCGTAACGAAGTTGCTTCAATCGTTTAAAAAATACAATGCACTCTTCAAATCACTATGCTAAACAACAAAGCACTGGCTCAGATTTAGGGCTTAGTAGTTCAACGACTAAGATTCATAACATATATGATAAAGCTAGTCAAAGATTCTGATAAATGACAATGATGGAGGAATTAGAATTTAGACTCACGCCACGTAGTATTCGTCTAGTCCCTTTCTAAAACCGCATGAAAAATTAACGCAGTTCAACAGCAATAATCGAATCCTTTCCTAACTTTTGAAGAAAACTCCCAGCATGCAAATGTTCAAAGGTTTTTAAACCAAAAGATTTTGAAAGCTCAAAAACATAAAGTTCAAAGGGAACAAAAAGTATTTGAAGGAAAAATCTTCTCAAATCGCTGAAAAGAAGATGAGAATCGGATATATAGAAGAAAACCTATAGCTCTGGACATGGCAAGAACTCCGAGTACCCTAGCACCATTCCAGTTTATGACTTTCCCTCCTCCTCCCTCAATTCTCATGAGCTCGTCAGGTCTATCCGGCTGTAGAAGAAAGCACAAACTGTTGTTATAAGTTGATCTTGTTAATCTAACGTTTTACTTAACCCTAAAAGAGACAGCTCACTGTTTGGGGTCAATAAGCTTTCACAAGGATATCCTTCAGCTCAAAAAGGAAATTATTGAATTTGGTGTTGTCATTTCAAGGTTCATCACTAGACTAATAGCCTTAATCATCAGAAACAAGATCATTGACACAGAAAATATAAAATTAAACTAGTTAATGAATATGAACTGAAAGAGAGGATTCGAATCTGACCTTCTGGTCAACAGTGAGAGGAATGGTTTGAGCTCCCCGGCAAAGAATTGCTCTTGAGTCTCCACAGTTGGAGGCAATAATTTGGCAGCCAGATAGAACCACAACAACTGCCGTCGACCCAATCATTTCTGGTGCAACTGCCCTTGAAGAGACCTCATCGTCAGCCCTCTCGAAGCCGCAAGAAAGAGCAGCTTTCCAACTTCTCTGCCATTCATTGCCGGGATCAGCTGTTTCACGATCCCACTCTTCTGCTATGACTTGATGCATTCTTTCTTTACAAAATTCAGCCACCTAAAGTAAAGATCAACCGTTTCGAAATGGTAATAGAAGATATTACTGTTGTCAATGATTCTCCAGACATTACAAATCTAAATCCAATGTCAATCACCAAGCTCTACTAGAAGAGATGTAAAAACCTTTATGAACGAGTAGGTAACTCCATGATAAGGCTTAAGAGCGTTTTATAAACATCCCATGAATTTTCAAGAAAAAGAAAAAGGCTAATGATCCGGTTTTCCACTGTTAAACAGTTATTAAAATAAAATCTTTAGACCTAGTCGGTGGAAAGAGGAGGTTACAAGGCTGCTTCTTTATCAATATTCAGAGGTCAGATGTTAAGTTTTTCAGTGTAAAAAAAGTGTTATAAAGTACATCGAACGCATGGTTTTTGACAAGATTGATTAACACATTATTACATCATCCATGAGAATTTCAGTTTCTGGTAATACATATGTATATATTTCATTTTTTCTGTAAAAAGAGAGTCTTGCTAGCTGCTTTAGTTTGGTAATTGGTAAAACAAAAGCCTAATTAATGAAGAAATCTCTTTACTTTCAAGAAAAACGAAAGAGTACGACTTCCCAATACTCTTAACTTGGAAACTAATCAAGAACTAACATCCAAGAACTATTTGCTTAACCTCATCGTACCATAGACGTTGCCAAACTTAAATTTAACTGCAGCTTTCGACAGAAAAGACACTCAAACTTCAAATACAATGAACAACAAATACATTACTCACTATTTAACTCAGCTCTCTGAATGTCCAGTCATGTAGACCATAAATGCTGACGAGGGTATAAAAGAATTGTCAAAACCTTAATCACCAAGGAATGAACAATGGGATCTAAATAAACTGGTGGTATAAAGGAGAAACACCAAAAAAAGGGCCGGAGGAACCGAAACGATCAATCTAATAAAAGAGAGAGAGTCGAGAAAAGCGAGGTCAACATGTAATTTTTGATAAAATATTAGGTTTAGGTTGACAGATGGCATGCCTAGAACCACTTTTAAAGACAGAGTGTTAGGTGACTCCGACCATAAGAAGAAACAATCATTTAGTTCCACTCCAAGAATAATGAGAGGGACCAAGGAACCAACCACCACCCACCGCTGTTTGAAACGACCACGTGGCTCCGCAACCAGACAGCATAGCTGGTCCCACCTAATACTTTTATTTACTTTCCCTTCCAACAAAGAAGGAAGCGCCCAGCTAGCTAGCTAGATCCTTGTGGTTCACACAACGCCACCGAATAAATTAAACAGAGAATTATAATTCTGTACCGAAGTAAACGATGATCATGCGTCTGTCATGCCCATCAACAGCCAATACCCGTGACGCAAAACGCTTGTCCAGAAGAAAAAAACAGAAAAAATTTCACTGATTTGATAGACACGTGTCAACGTGTAAAACGAGCCATAAACCCTCCAGCTATGGACCACTATAAAGTAGACGCGTGTCTTTCCGATCAGACCACATCACTATATAAAACTGGTAGCTCCTAAAAGTTGATACTTTATTCTGATATTGATATATATAAATAATCTTTTAATTCTTTTAATCTATAAACGAAAACAAAATGCCGCCCACACCGTCTATTCAATTTTAATCCGTTTAGAATATTTTTGACGAATGAACTAAGTTTTCTTGTTACAGAACTTGTGAGAATCGAAGAGCAGTAGTAGTAGCAGCAGTGGCAAGAGTGTGGAGGAGCGTATAATACCTGAGAACCACCGTGACCATCGTAGACGCCGAAGAAATCAACAGAGGAGATCTCAAGGGAAGTTCTAGAACCAGGAGCGGTACAACCACCGACATGATCGCAACTCCGGGACATAAACCCAGGGATAACTGCAACCGCGTCTTCCATCTCTCTTCGTCTCCCTATCACCGACGTGAACCCCCAGTATAATCTTTTACTGCTATGGTTTCTCCCTACGCACCTACGACTGGTCGCAACCGCCTCAGAGGACAGCAACTCCTCCGTAGGGGAGGTCTCCACGTCCCTCGGCGCTACCATCACGGCCTCCGCCAGCACCGCCGTTGGGATCTCCCCGGAGCTACCGCTCGTGGTGGGGATGTCTCCGGAGCTTGTGGTGCTTGGAGAGTCTTCGGTTATAAGTAATGAAGATAAGCTTGAAACACTGGACAGGACGTCCGAGTTGGGGACTGAGTCGATTCGGTCCAGTTGCTCGCCCTCTGGAGATTCCATGCAGCGGGAGAGAGAGAAAGAGAGAGAGGGGAGAGAGAGAGAGGAAGCGATTAGAGAGAGAGAGAGAGTGAGTGGGAATAAAAGAGGAGGCAGTGACAGGTGATAAAGTGACACGTGGAAGTTAAATTGAGGCGATCACACACGCATCCTTTCCAACTTTCAAGTCGTGCTAAATTCCCACGTGTCGGTTTTTCATCTGGCGTCGCGTGCTGGTTGACGTTGCGGCCCACCCTTAGGACACTGAAGTGTTATTGGACATTGATATGATTCCCTGCACGGAGCACTCATAAGCCAACTCTGCATCCGCAATCCCTCTCAAGTACCTCTTGCCGTCTATGGTAAGTTTTATGGCTCAAAAAAAACTCTTGAAGGCTTTTGATCCTAATGAGCCTCTAATTCCTTACAAGTTCAAGTTTATTGAAACTCATCACTTGAAATGCAGATATATAAATAGATAGAAAGTAACTGGGGCTCCGCGCAGTTTAAGGAATCTATTGATGCACATTGGGTGGATTCCGGTGCTATACGTGGCAAAGTGGATGATGTGGGACCTAGCCATTAGGTAAATTTTGACTTATTTTTTTTTAAATGGGAAAGTGCTAAATTATGTAAAGAAATATACGAATATCAATAACTTGATGATCTGATGGATTGCCACGTTTAGGAATGAGGCAAGTTTAGATAGAAGTAAGATCCAACGGCTGTCACATGCCAGATCACCCGTACGGTATTTGGAAAGGATGGTGATGCGTGAAAAGATGAAACGGGACCCATACAATGACGCTTTTTGAGGGGTTTTGTGCGGGAACGGAAGTGTGGGATTAATACGTGCCAATTAAAAGAACATCAATCAAACAGGGTGACAGAAGTCAACATCGTCTGGACACGTATCACACAATCCCTAAACCATGATGGGATCATAAGAAAGTGGTTGTTGCTCCACAAGTATTGGACAAGTCAAATAAGGGGGATTTGTGAAATGTCTTCCCTTCAGCGTTGGGAAAACGTAAGACGGAACGGAACCTTTCATCCAAATGTTAAACCAGAAATTCCTGTTGAATCGGAACTAATAATACCAAATTTTGGGTCGACTCTGCCTCACGCTCAAAGAAACAGAATTGTCATTATACATGTTTTTTAATTTATTGCCAACCCAACCTACTTCAATGATCTATCGTCCTTATCTTAAGACAGCGACTTGAGAAATTCACAGCATGTTATGATTACTTCCTATCTAATATTTGTGATGGACAAAGAAAAAAGAAACTAAGGCACTCAATAATTAACGCCACATGTTTTCAGTTTTTGCGGTTTGCGTGTTCTAAAGTAATAAGCATCAGTTACCAAAAGACAATATTGATTTTATCGAAAGAAGTGATCGATCGAGTTTTTGGCCAGATGTTAGAATCAAGAGAAAACCGACGCTAAACACAAACAGTTGGTATGAACAAAACTTCTTCTTTTGCTTTTTAATGCTTACGAAAATCCCGTAAGTTAGGTTTGTGTCAAATTCGTCAGTTTAGTGTTTTCCCAATTTCGGCCATCTTTTACTATTCGTTATACACAAATATCGCTCTGATTTTAAGGATTAACATGTTTTGGTCGTCATAGTATGTGAGGTTGTGTTGGTGTTATATTCCAGCTTACAATAAGATAATGAAATTCTAACAGGACTGCCCCTGCAGCAGAAACATGAGAACTCCAACTTCTTTAAAATTGAACTTCGTGTTTTTGTATATTCTTTTATTAAATAACCGATTGAAGAATTCCAGGAAGGTATGAACACCTGGCTTGGTGGTTTTTGGGTGATAAAGGCTTACATGACTGGAGTTCATTTCCAGATATCACATGATTGTTGTTTTGGGGCATGTGGAAATCACATGATTTGAGAGAGACCATGTTCGGCTTTCGGTTCATTATTTTATAAATACTCATATCATATCACATGAAAGCCAACGCGGTACCCTAAAACCCGAACCCAAAAAATTGGAGCTTGTGGACCCGTATGACTCTTCTAAATTAGATCTGTTAATGGAGATTCAGCCCTCTGTTGGGCTTCAAGAGCTTTCCCATTACTGTATCTTCTCGTTTTTTTTAAAGTCCAAATTAGGGCTTTCTCCCATATGTTGACTTTTGCTTTTCACACTATGTTTTCAGGTATTCATTGACTTGAGCACATCGCATTTATTATCAAACACGGCAGCCTTTCAAAACTGATATATCCAAACCGTTAGCCGTTACTGTCACAACCTCTTTTTCAAAGGGGCATGGGGCGGCTGTTTCCCTTTCTCAATGCCACCCTGTCTCTTTCCCGTCTCATCCATTCATAAGAAAAAAGAAAGGGCTTTGATCCCTTTTCAAAGGGGACTTAGAAAAATAGGATACTTTGTAATTCCGCGAATTTAATTAAGAATCAGCTGACCCTTTACTCAGGCTAAGACTTGTCAATATTGTAATAAACTAGAAAAGGTCGACTTCAAAAGGATCTTTGCTTGGACAGCTTAGCCTTTTGTCCATACAAAATTGAAAATACACCATTCCAGCTCAATTGAAATGATCACCTCATTTTTGACGTATTAGATATTGATGTTTTAATTTTCTTTAGATAAAATATTTATTTATTTTTATTATAGATAAATATAAAATTTTGAATCACACTTTTTATTATTTAAGTAATTCAAATTCGGAAGAAGAGTACTAGAAGACTAGCTTAATGATGCGTCGACCAGATTAGTTTTGAACGTTTTGTAAGGTCACAAGATTTAGATCGCTTGGATTGGGAAACAGGAAACTAACTCATCTTGCTTAGACTTTAGTCCCCAGAAAACAACATCCGCCTACTCTAGGGCCCATCACAGAGATTCGGCTCCATCCAATTATCTTTAAGTTTTTCAAAACAAGTTTTCTGCAACTTCTCAAGTTGCAGTTGAAGCGATAACGTTGACTAGCAGCACTTAATGCCAACTCAGAGACTAAGCCGCACTGCACTGTCTCCTTTGCCACTTTCTTTAATGTTTTTGTATTTATTTGTACCAACATGGTGTGTCTGTCAGCATTAAGATAGCTCAACTTGTTATCCTTTACGGGTTGTATAGTATAAAAGCTTCACTTACGACTCCTACAAGCTGCAATATCTTTCTTATCCTTTTTTCTCCTTTACTTTTTTGCTCTTTTCCCTGAACGGCTATGGCCGCTTCTTCACAAACCCAAGCCCCTTTCTGCTGTCTCCTGGACGCTAGTTTTGACCTCGACGAGGCTCTAAGTCTGCCGACGAACTTCGGTTACCAAGTCAGAGCATCAAATTCCTCGGTTGCCGACATGCCCACTGTCCCCGCCGCCGGTGATGTTTGTGCTGTTTGTTTGGAGACTTTTCAACCGGAAAATTTGGGGAAACGTTCCCCATGTGGCCACGTGTACCATGCAGATTGTATATCCTGTTGGCTCTCCCACAGTAACTCTTGCCCTCTTTGCCGGTGTAACATTTCTGGCGACACATGAGTTGATGATGTCTCTGGAGGAAGATACGTGTTCATGGTTTAGCTTTGATCAGGCTACAAGCATATTAAAACGGCGTGTATATGCGCCATTTTCAGTTTTACTGATTGAGTTTACTTTGATATACGTTAACTAGAAGACGAAGACTTTTTGGCGATTTCAGTGCTGAAATCGTTAACCAACTTGCAGTGTCACCTCCGGAGGACGGAGAAGGCAGTTCCAAGTTGCTTGGAACCAACAATCCATATCTAGTTATTGAGATATTATTTTAATTATTTGAATTCTCTATCCATTTTTAACATATATTTGTGATATTATTTCTATTGAATCATTTTCATTTGTGTATAATAATCTTAATTAACTATAAATGTTTGATTAATATATATTATATAATTATAATTTTATTAATTAAGTCTCAAATATTAATTGCATAAAACGAAAATTCCTTCAGTTTCCACAAAGAGAAAAATGTAACAAACTGACACGTGGACGTTACCTATAAATCCCACAAGGCGACAACTCCATTTGCCTATACTCTGCTACTCTGCCTTCCAAGTGCCAATTTATGCACATAGCTCAAGAATAAACATCGAATCCTTGAATTTGCAAACAATTTAGCAAATTTGTTATTCAAATTCATGGCGAGCAACCCGGATGGGATGCAGGGGACTAACAATGTCTCAGTTCTCAATTTTATCGATCTCTCCAGCCCCGATGTGCAACAATCCGTGTCTTTACTGAAGCAGGTTACTTTCTTCAAAATATGACGCCGACTCATTTCTATTTACGTGAAGGTTGTAGTTTTTATTCATTTTAATCGAAAGAAATGTGTTGGTGGGTTGTTCAGGCATGCTTGGATTGTGGGTTTTTTTACGTGGTAAATCATGGGATAAGCCAGGAGTTCATGGACGAGGTTTTCGCGGAAAGCAGGAAGTTCTTTGAGTTGCCATTGACTGAGAAAATGAAGTTCTTAAGGAACGAGAAGAATAGGGGATATACCCCTGTTTTGGATGAGCTGCTAGATGCTGATAATCAAGTCCATGGTTCAAGTTCTTTGCTTTTCCTCTTCTTTTAGTATCTGGTTTTGCATAGAAAATAGGGTTTGGTGATTTTTTTAGTTTGTTTTGTTTTCTTTTGCGTGAGTGGTTAATAGGCGATTATAAGGAGGGGTATTATACTGGAGTTGAAGTCCCTGAAGGTGACTCTGATGCTGACAAGCCATTTTACGGTCCCAATATATGGCCTTCTGCTGGTATACACGTTACACACACTTCTTACAGTTAGAGGCCTTCACTTCAATTAGTTGATGTATGGTTTTCACTTCTGGGTTACTGCTCTTTTGTAGATCTTTTGCCAGGTTGGAGGGAAATCATGGAACAGTTTCATCGAAAAGCACTGTAAGCTCTTGTCTTTCTAACTCTGTTGTATTTGAGTTCACCTCTTTAGGCTATGATGTTTTATGATATTTATTGGATTTCTTGCTGATATAGTATTGGATCTTATGAAGGCTATTGTATCAATTGAACTTAGATCTATATATATATAAATGCATATATTTTCGCTTACATGCAGAGAAGTGGCAAGGGCAGTTGCTAGGATCATAGCGCTTGCACTTGAACTGGAAGCTGATTTCTTTGATAAGCCAGCTATGCTCGGCCAACCAATTGCAATTATGCGGTTACTGCATTATGAAGGTTGAATTTTCAACTGAAGGTTGTAGACCTTCCTAGATACACTTGTGACTGTGGTCTAACCAATATTTCTGTCTGTTGAGGCCGAATTTCTGATCCATTAAATGGAATATATGGAGCTGGAGCGCATTCAGACTATGGCTTGATAACCCTCTTGGCCACTGACGACGTCTATGGTCTCCAAGTATGCACCAGGGCATGACTTTAGCTAAACCATTGGATTTCTTTTCAACTTTTCCTTCTGAGTAGCATCATTAGTAAATGTATTTGTTATCATGTCCCTGCAGATCTGCAAGGATAAGGATGCCCAACCTCAAATATGGGAATATATTGCACTTGTGAAAGGGTGAGCCTGGACAGAACTGTAGTGGTTTTAGATACTTTATGGTTTAGGAATTGACTTATCCTTCCAGCTCTAGGTTTGCATGCTTAAGCGTTGCATTATATTCAATGATGCTAAAAATATGCAATTCTTTCCTTAGCATTACTTGCAAGTTAAAATAAGGGTTTTTCAAAAAATGACAATAAAATACTCAAAATTTTAATTTTCTTCAATTCTAGCCTAACGTTATCTGTTGTTCTCTCGATGCCCTCAACCCTTTGTTTTTTGTTTATTCTTCTAACACTTCAAATTACTTTCGCATTACAGTAGTAAGTTCTTCGTTTTCAGTTTGTTTTCCTGGCCCTTAATGTGAGAGCGTCGAGGTTGCGTAATCTAAAAATTGAAAGGTGAGGGCGTCGAGAGAACAAACTGAAAATAAAAGGAAAATTTGAAACAAAGTATAAGGTTGTTGGGGTTGCATAATATGATTTAGGTTATTTTTAAATATCGACATCATTTTAATTATGTGATTAAACGATATTGTTTCATTAATCTTTATTTGTATTATTAATTTTGGTTGACGTGTATTAATAGTTAAGATTTCTGAAACACGTAGCAAGCTACGTCAGCAAACTTAACGAAAATACTAATGTCGAGCTAAAATTTAAAAAAAATTGAACGTTTGAGCATTTTATTGCTATTTTTTGTAGTTTGGGTTAGAATTGAAAAAATTGAAAGTTTGGATATTTTATTGCTATTTTTTAAATTTTAAAAAATTGACAAAAGTTTGAGCCTTTTTTTATAATTAACCCGTAAAATAAAGTAGTTATTTGCCTCAAATGGATTATTTTTATCAGACATCTTATATGTTCAATGTCTATTTATGAAATTGGACTAGGTGGGGATGAATTGTCAGGTTAGTGCAAGAACTTTTCAGTTTTAATGGCCAATTTTTGTGGATTTTAGTGAATCAAACCTAGTAGTATTGAAGGAATCAAAGGAACAGAAGTCCTTTGATTTACAATGTACCTGGATAGCAGCAGCTGATCGTTAAACTCTAATCTAATATCCTTAATTCTCTTCTTGTAATAAAGGAAGCAAATATATTTGATACTGTGAGCATGATAGATAGGTTTACTAGTTAAAAATGATGGATACTATCAGCTGACACTCTTGATATGTTGCTTGAGCCTTTTTGCTTTTAGCAGTGAATAAGTCTCTGAAAACTGTTGATTCTGCAACTACGCACTCAGTCAATATGAAATCACATTTCTATATATGTTTGCTAATTGGATGAAGAAGTTCAGTATTTGAAAAGAGTTATAGTACTATTGTCTCTCTGGTTCATCTTTTGCAGAGCATTTGTAGTGAATCTTGGTGACATGTTGGAGCGCATGAGCAACTGTATATTCAAGTAACTTCCATTCTCAGTAATAAGACCTTCAAATATCATTTCCATTGTTCAACGCAATCAGTTTGCTTTATTAGCTATAAAGCTTCCTGTTTTGTATTTTGCTTCAGAACTGTAAGCTTTCTTTGACATACACTTGAGGACTATGATTTGGTGGTTTTGTTCTAAATCTTCATCGAGAAATTTATATCCTGTTTTGATGCTTTGCTTCCTTACATCGCCCTCCCTACTCAGCATGAGCCCAAATATTCACTTTGATTCATTTCAAACAGGTCTACGCTGCACAGAGTTTTAGGTAATGGCCAAGATCGATATTCGGTAGGTATCTTATTTCATTTTCCTTCTCAATCCAAAAGTATCACCACATTTCTCTCAACATAAATTTTTCCAGTTTACCTGGACTGATCCATGTGTTGGTAGCAATGAAACTAACACAAATGGCCAGCACAAGGTTTCTATTTCAACCTTTAACAAGTCATTCTTGTAAAGCATCACCGCTAATAGATGATGAGCAAATAACCAAATTTGTTTGCACGGTAATATACTGATATGGTACCGTGCGATCAGTTTGAGACCTCTCCGTGCTACCGTCCGCGTGATTTGACAAAACTCCTGAACCTTTTCCCTGTTGGATTATTTTGCTTCTTAAAGAAAGCAATATTTACGTCTTACCTGCATTTGTCTTGTGGCAGATCGCATTTTTTGCTGAACCCAGCCATGATTGTCTTGTTGAATGCTTACCAACTTGCAAGTCAGAAGACAATCCTCCCAAGTATGTTGATAAGTCCCAAGTTCATTTGTTTATCGTTAACTGCTACGGCAGTAATTTTAAGTAATACTTACCCTTGTTTGTTTTGTAGATTTCCACCAATCAAATATAGCACTTACTTGAGCCAGCGATACAAGGATACTCATACAGATTTGAATGCATACAAAAGCTATCAAACGTTAGCCGCCAAAAAAAGTACCAGAGGCTAGCTATCACTATCATCCTCGTATCAGACTTCCCTTCCCTCTTGTTTCCTGGTTTCTAACACATTAAGTTGGTGGGTCTCCCACATGTATGAACATACATACGCACAATTCGGAGTGATAACACCTCTGAAAATTCAACTTGACATTTCCTGATTGAACACTTCGTGGAAGCTCCAATCTAATACTTCCATATAATAATGGAATAGGGCATATGTACAATGTGCTGCATAATATTTATATACTATAGACAAATATCCATACGATATATTATTACACCATTCACGAACCATCCTATTGCACATTGTAGAATGTGCAGTAATTACATTCCCCGGAGGGCAGATAGTGAGCAGATTGCAGGCCTCTCACCCCTCGACTTGAGGTAAAGTTGACAAAGGGCTGAACCTGCAACTTTCCAGGCAAAACCGCATCTTGCGGGTTGCTGTGTTTTAGCAGCATAACTGTAGGCAACATGATATATGGCGAGGGCCTCATCATAGATGTCTTTCTTAGTCCTGTTGCTCAAACTGATGTCCGATGCTTCATATAGCTTCTGGACCGACATTATTGGGATGGGCAAGAAGATAATAGTTAGTGTTAAGGGCAGTTACCAAATTTGAAGTTGACTATGGAAAGTAGAGAAATATAGCCAAAGAACATACCTCGTTATATTTTTGGTAGATATCATCTGCAGCTCCACTCTTTATCTCTTTATTATTGAGCTCACAGGCGGCACTCATCTCTTGCCTATACTGTTCGTACAAGGAATTCCATTTCGCAAGGCTTGAATTGGAAACTTCTTGATCAAATAGAGGGAGTTTCCACACTTCTGACAAATTAGAAACAGATGACCATAAAGGCCTAAATAATCAGACCAATGGAAAGGCATTACATCTAAATACAGAATCAAATCGTCCAACGAAATTTAAAGTATCACTTAGTGTGATTCTTCTTACCAATCGTCTTGGAATCGGCGTCATCTTCGTATGATTTGACCTCATCATAAATTTCCCCCAAAACAGAAGTAGACTTGTAAGATCTGTCTCCCCTTTCCATATGGTGTGGAAATAATTCAGCCTTCAATTCTTCAGGAATTTCAACCTGCATGCAAAGGACAAGATAAATTAAATATCAGGCAATAAAAAGTAGATACAAAGAAAAGAAGCCACTCCAAAGGCCAATGCGAATGCAGTTTCTTTAGCTGTCCATATATACCAAAAGGAACAAGTAACTCCTCTGTGAAACAAACAACCAATATCTTCAAAACAATCTGCTTTGCATTTAATTTGGGCATCTTTTGTACGAAACTATATGAAGGTATTTATAGTTAGAATACTGCACTCCTGTTAAAAAGTCTATGCAAAATTTCTTAACAGTTAAGGCCTGGAGGTTTTCATTTAACACAAAAAGCACCAATGAAATGTTGCAGAATTGAGGCTACAATTTAATTAAAAAATGTACAAAATAGCACCAAGTATGATCAAGTAGACAATTATAATTATGTTGTTAAAAGGAATATTGCCCAATATAAATTCCATTACATGAATACTTTCGTGAACAACCAAATAAAGGAAGGGCAAAGCAATATATCTTTGATTACATTCAGTTCAATATTTGAGTAACTTGTACCAAAGATAATCTAAACCTAACCCAGTTAGTCTTGTCCAACTCTCCAACAAAGCCATAAATCATTAGAACTAAAATGACATGCAACACTTACGCCGATTGATAAATACTACAATGTCTTTCTTTAGGTGCATAAGATATCACAAATATTACATCCCCAAGGGCAATGGAAGTCCCTAGCTTGGATGTCGAATTGAAACATGAGATATGCAACCACTGAAACGAATTCAGCAAAACCAATATAACTCAAGAATGCATGTTCTGATTGTTTACAACCTAGTTTCCTCGTAGTCAAGACATTTAATGCATATTTATCGGGGATTTGCAACCAGCTTCTCATATTCTAACATTGTGGTTCAATTTTTAAAGACATCTGTCAACATCAGATCAGCAATAAGAGCAGGAATTTCCGACAATGGGAAAGAAACGTTCCAGTTAAGGTAGACTTCAGGATAAATCCTAGGGGCACATATTAGGATTATAGTTAGTAGTAATCTCACAGGATATTCAATCTGCAACTAACAGCACTCATGATTAATGATACAGTAAATATACAAGGAGAAACTCTTCATCTGCAGATGAAAGCAGAAAAGAGTTGCAGAAGTAACCTTTTCTCCACTTTTAGGTGCATCCAGAGCATCATAATAAAGGTCAATCAACCGGCACATGTTCATCCTCAAAACATTCTTCTCAGCAGCATCAAGTTCCCCCAGCGTCAAATATCGGTCCATCATTGCTAGCCAGCTGTCAGCTGCCAGGCCCACAGTGTAACTGGGAGCAGAATGCAAAACATGGTTAGAAGAAATCTGTGACCAGAAAGCTAAACAACTCAGAAAGAATACAAAATTACATATGTTGCAATATGTTAAAGAGTGATCTAACTTGATTTAGTGTCATTATGTTATATTTCCTACATAGAAATATTACCTAGGTATATTAATTCAGGTACTTATTTTGATATATGACTACTAGCATGTATTGCTTGCTATTATAAGTTGAGCCCGCCAAGAGATTCACTTTTCCGATAAAGCAACAAGATTTTAAGAAATTCCACAAAACATCACCAGAAGTAACATATGTCATGTATGTAATGAAATTTATACCTCGGGAAAAACCTAGTTACCAAAAATCGTCTGAAAAGTTCCTCCTCCAATCTCTCATCAGATAATTCATTAGGCCTTTTGGTGGGGACATTACGTATTGGAGAAGAAGAAGTCCAAGGTTCACTCTGTTTATAAGTCTCCAGTAACTGAAGACATACAAAACTAGATGCTTTATCTTTGAACTTACTGTGAGATAAGAACCAACAAAAAAAATCCCCTGTTTTATGCACAATTTCAAATTCTGGTACAAAAGTATCAATAAAAAAATCGATCAATTCAGGTGCCCATACATCCTGAAAGAAATGCTAATCGTGCAAGAAAAAAGATGGATAAAACAAGCCCCACAATGACAAACATTTTATGGTCTTAAAGAATAACCGTACAATCCACATTTTATAGGATTCATTTTTGCTGCAATGCATACACTTATACGGTTCTCAATGATTGAACATGATGCAGGTAGTTAAGACAAAGCAGGCAGAAAATTTTAATTGGGAAAATTGCCTGAAATGTAGAAGAATTTAACCTGCGTTTGCTTCCACACAGAGGTGAAGACAACCACTGCTTTCAGTCAAACTAGCAATGATGATAAAATATTTTAATCATGCATATTTCACATCTACATTCAAGACAATTATTTTAATTGTATATAACATAAAATTGTCAATTGGAAAATACTGGACACAATAATAATGTCAATTGGAAGATACTGGACACAATAATAATCATCACACAAATGATGTGAAATGCATATCACATACAGAAGCAAGAATATTCAAAGCAAGACAAGAATATAATTGCTTATCACTTACGAAAGCTGGAATATTCAGAGCAAGAAACAAAAAGCTTCCTGCATATCACATATGAAAGCAGTAATATTCAGAAGCATAAAATAAAAGGAACATAAATTGTTACCTGAGGATTTCT
>JAOTAX010000008.1:3441863-3475172 GCA_025629825.1 Erythroxylum guanchezii
TTATTATTATTATTATTATTATTATTATTATTATACATTTTTACTTATTATTCTTATTATCGTGCTAGTGTTTGCTGTTCTTCGTTATCATTTACGATATTCCACAAGCAACACCAACACAAAAGCAAAAACCAGTAATGAAAAGCAGCGTTCTGAAGAACTAAACAAATACATGACTTAAAAAACGCAAGAAATGAAGAAGAAATAATAAACAAGAAAATAAAGAGCAAATCTTTAGATCTGAAAGCATATCGCGAACAAGTTTTTGGTGATATACGTATATGTTTTGTCTTCACTGTGTATACGTGAGAATTTTTGGGTGTTTTTAGAGATGTTTTAAAATAAGTTTGGAGTTAAGGAAAACATTTTGTAAGGAGATGTCATGGTTTAAAAAGGATTGAGGTGATAGAGAGTCATGGAATGAAGGTGGAAAGAAGACGAAGAAATGAAGAAAAAAAATGGAGGAAGCGTAGAAAACTTGAAGAACATGCGTGAATGTGTTCTTTTTTTATGATTGTGTTCAATCATAGATTTTGATTTGTTGTGAATGTGTTGAGCTAAAATGAGAGTCAAAATGTAGAGAAATAAATTAGAAATATTGTTTAAGTATAAGAGAGGAAGGAGAAAAGAAAACTGCAGCTTCGGTTGTGGTTTGAAAACAAAGTTACAGTAGTGAGAGAAAGTTGTAGATGGTAAAATACGGGTAAGAGGAGTTAGAATGGGAGTAGATATGTAGTGAAAATAAGTTAGAAATGGTGAGAAAATCAGGAAAAAAGGTGAATAAAAGAAGAAAAGAAGAAGAGTTGCAACTTGGCGAAGAAGAGAGAAGAAGCTTCGGGAGGGAGGCTCGAAATGGAAGACGTCGAAGAGGAATAAGAGTTTCGGAAGGGTTAACGTAGAAGGATAAAATTGTCTTCTGTAAGAATGGATATTTTTAAAATAGATAAAGATAGGTAGTAGACAGTTTTAACTATTCTGCGAATTTTAAAAATACATATTTTACATATTACTTATTCTGTGTTTGATTAGAAACCAAACACATATTTAATAATATATTAAGAATAAGAAGGGAATAGAATAGCTATTTCCTTGAAAAGTTTGCTTAAAGTTTCTTATGATGATATTTTGCTTATAAATATCAGAGCTTGAGTTGGACCAGATTTTGGTAGTCGTAACAAAAGACTCGGTTAATTGGGTACAATTCGTTGACTTTCGATGAGACCGGGCTTGATTATCACACCATTTCCTGTACATAACTGTCGAAGAGCTCTTCTACCAACTCTTAAATCATTTGCCGAACCACGGAATAAAAAATGGATAGCTCTAAACGTTCTGAAGTTGCGAGAGGCGATTCCAGTCACTCCATATTCGATGGACCTTCAGCGAAGAAGGTTCGTTTACGGGAACGAGAGGAATTCCCTCCCCTGATGCAACCATCCATGTCCTACCGTGCGGCAATCACCGGCGATCTGACAACTGAGGGCGAGGATGAAACTGTATGGCCAGAAGAGACACTACCAGAAGTCGAAGAAGGAGATATCGTACCAGTGCCTCGAGTGTACGGAAAGGCTATTGAATTGTCCTCTACGTTTAAAAATCGCCTGGATAAAACATGGGAAAAAGCAGTAATCGTAAAATTGATGGGGAGAAGGATTGGCTACCAACTGCTGAAAAATCGTCTCAAATCCATGTGGAATCTATCTGGCCCCCTCAAAGTGATCGATCTAGACAATGATTTTTTTCTAGTTAACTTGCTTGAGACAGATGATTTTGAGACAACCCTAACGAAGGGACCATGGGTCATCTTCGGTCATGCTTTGGCAGTACAACCATGGAGTCCGCAGTTCAGGCCAGCAATGGGGAAGGTCTCGCGTGCAGTCGTATGGGTAAGATTTCCTGGCCTCACTGTCTCCCGATACCATCCAGCAATACTCCATGCGCTGGGCAACATTGTTGGCCATACAGTGCGCATTGATACGACTACCCAGCAGACCCAAAGAGGCAAGTTTGCCCGCGTTGCAGTGGACATAGACTTAACTGAACCCATTGTCTCTAGGGTGGAATTAGATGGAGAAGAATTTAAAGTAGCATTTGAAGGATTACCTCAAATTTGCTTCAACTGTGGGAGAATTGGACACAGCATAGAGGCTTGCACCCACAACGCTACCGTAAGTCATGCACCACCTACGGTGGCTGGCCCTCAACCCATATCAACAGTAGGCGACATCCAGCAGCCACCGACAGTAGAGGCAACTGCCCACGAGGCTTATGGACCATGGGTTCAAGTCCCTAGACGAGGTCGGAGACAATCCCACCAGCTGAATAAACAAGGACCCCACACCCCATCTGAGGTTGATCACGTGCCCACCCATGGATCTCGTTTTAGA
Source organism: Erythroxylum guanchezii (assembly GCA_025629825.1). Lineage (NCBI taxonomy): Eukaryota > Viridiplantae > Streptophyta > Magnoliopsida > Malpighiales > Erythroxylaceae > Erythroxylum > Erythroxylum guanchezii. The sequence continues at coordinate 3,444,251 of JAOTAX010000008.1, forward strand.
ACACTTCCCGAAGAGGAGATCCCCACTGATATTATTGCAAGATCTCCTGAAAAGGACAGTTCTCCACATGACAACCCAGAATAGTTGGACACTATCAACTTGCCTGCTTAAGGGCGCAACGACAGGATTCGAATCTCTCAACCACAACGTTCCATCTTGACTAACGCTAAACCAGCAAATAAAGACAAGGAGGTGTTCGAACATGCAACCAAACACATCCCCATGCAAGACTGTCCACCAGCCTCTGACGTCACCATACGTCCCCAAAGTTCCATGCACGCAACCACGTCCTCTACCCAGCGTGTAGTGTCTTATCAGGCAGTCCACATAGCCTCTCATAAGGACTCATTCAACCACTCCTTAGGCTTTCGTCCACTAGGGCAGTTGCCATGGAATGTGAGCAGCTTGAGTCGGTGGTTGAGGATGCTGGAGCCACTCTTGTGTGCGGCTCTCAACAACCATCTCCCGTTCCCTAACCCGAGCCACCTGACCCGCCACACATTCATGGAAGGGCAATAGTAGAGGAAATGGTCACTGATTTGCAACCGGAGTCCCCCCAATAGGACTCTCATATGGAACCCATCGAAGTACTAGAATCTCAACCCAGGCTTGCCCACGCCTGAGAAAGGTGGTGCGCGCTATTACTATTTAAGTATGACCATACTCATTTGGAATTGCCAGGGCGCAGGTGGGAAGTTGCTGAAACCAGTACTGTTACATCTAGTTCGTACTCATAAATCATTTATGGTAGTCTTGCTTGAAACCCGAATCAGTGGTCGTCGTGCTGATCAGGTCATTCGCTGTCTGGGTTTTCCGCAATCTTTCCGAGTGGAAGTTATTGGGTTTTCAGGGGTATATGGTTACTATGGAGGGAGTTTGTGGCCGTCGAAATTCTAATCGCTAATAGGCAATTTGTCCATACGAAAATAAGGAAGGATGGTTTAGACTTTGAGTTCACAGCCATATATGCAAGTCCTCAACACCAACACAAAAAATTCTTATGGCAGAATTTGGTGCATATTCACCAATCCATGACAGGCGCGTGGTTACTAGGAGGGGATTTTAATGCAAAGCTGGCTGCCAATGATCAAAGAGGAGGAACAACCACACGAAGCATCGTGAATAAATCCTTCCTAACGTGTATCCAAAACTGCCAAGTCCAAGACCTTGGATATGAGGGCTCACATTATACATGGGGACGGGGTAATGTTGCGGCAAGGCTAGATAGAGTTTTCTGCTCTAATGAATGGCATGATGTCTTCCCTCGTTCTTCGGTACATCATCTTCCTTACTTCAAATCTGACCATCGACCCATTTTGATCCGTTTCCAACCGAATCCACCAAATACTTCTGTCAACCGTCCTTTTCATTTTCAATCAGCATGGCTTGCGGATGAATCTTTTGCTTCATTGGTGCAAACACACTGGCCACACGATCCTCATAATTTTAATGGGTCCTTAAGTCAATTTGCCGGGACTCTTCATACATGGAACAAGGGGGTGTTTGGCAATATATTTAAACGTAAAAAGCGATTGTTGGCCCGCCTAGCTGGTATTTAGCGTGCTCGAGAGGTGCGTCCCACGGGTACGCTCCAGCAGTTGGAGGACTTCCTTACCCGAGAACTTGAACAAGTACTAGGCGAGGAGAAGTTGCACTGGTATCAGAAATCACGTTCCCAATGGTTAACTCATGGCGATCGCAACACGAAATATTACCATGCCGTGACTAATTCCAAAAGGAAACGTACGACAGTTCATTCTCTCCACTCAGAGGACGGCAGCGTTATATCTGATCATGCAGCTCTACGGTCATTGTTACGGGCATACTTTCAGCATCTCTATTCAAGATCCCAATCTAGCTCCCCGACTCTTTCGACACAAGCGACCTTTCCCGCCCTCCCTTCTAATGCTCAAGTGGTTATGGGTAGCCCGTTGAAGTCGAAGGAAATTAAATCCTCCATGTTTCAATTAGCAGCTAATAAAGCGCCGGGTGTGGATGGATTTCAAGCGATATTTTTCCAGAAATTTTGGGATGTTGTTGGAGCCACTTTCGAGGAATTTATCTGAAATGTTTTCAATCTGGGGGTTTGGGATGAGCAGCTCAATCGGACACTCCTTGTTCTCATTCCCAAAATCCAATCACCCTCGGTAATCTCTCAATTCAGACCTATCAGCCTCTGTTCTGTCCCTTATAAAGTTGTGGCCAAGATATTAGTCAATCGGATAAAAGACTATCTACCAACTTTGGTTGCTCCAACCCATAGTAGCTTTGTCCCTCATCAACAGATAACAGACAATATAATTATAGTCCAAGAGGTCATCCACGCCATGAGGAAAAAAAGGGGACGATCCGGCTTTCTTGCTCTTAAGGTTGACCTTGATAAAGCCTATGATCGGCTGAATTGGGAGTTTATTAATGACACTTTGGTTCAAGCAGGCTTACCGGATAATCTGATTACCCTTACTATGAAATGCATCACTACAGTGTCTATGCAAGTCAATTGGGACGGGGAGCTTTCGGACAATTTCTATCCAAGTCGGGGTATACGCAAGGCGATCCCTTATCCCCATATATTTTTGTTCTGTGTCTCGAGAGGTTGGGTCATTTGATCACCGATGCAGTCAACACAGGTCACTGGAAGCCCATCCGCCTGAGTCGCCGTGGTCCAACTCTCACACATCTTTTCTTCACAGATGATCTTATCCTCTTCGCTCAAATTGATGCTGCTCAACCCCTGGTCATTCAACAAGTACTAGCCCGATTTTGTTCAGCCTCTGGCCAAAGTGTAAATACTACTAAGACAAGGTGTTTTTACTCCAAAAATATTTCGCCCAGCTTGGCTCGGCAGCTAAGTCACCAGTTGGGATTTCCACAGGCTCATAATTTAGGGAAATACCTTGGTGTCCCTCTTATTCACGAACGCACTTCCCGCAGATCATATCAGTTTCTCCTAGATAAAGTCCAGCAGAAACTTGAGGGTTGGCGTGGAAAATTCTTATAGCTCGCAGGCAGGACCACCCTAATCCAATCTATCTTGTCTACTCTCCCCAACTACACTATGCAAATGGTGAGACTTCCACGACAATTCTGCAATGATCTTGAACGGATCATTCGCCGATTCCTTTGGGGATCTACGGACGAGCTTCGAAAATTTGGTTTAATGAATTGGGATTCAGTGTGCAAGTCGAAAGAGAATGGTGGTTTAGGACTCCGCAAAATCAGAGAAACCAATGATGCTTTTCTGAGTAAACTTGGATGGCAACTCTTAACCCAGCCTGAGGCATTATGGGTACAAGTCTTAAGTGCTAAATACAAGTTTAACCGCACCACTATCCCTACTCATATTGTCGCATCAGGCGGGTCAATGGTTTGGAGAGGAATAGCATCGGTCTGGGAACATGTTTTGAAAGGGTTAAAATGGGTGGTAGGTAATGGAGTCCAGACACAGTTTTGGTGTGACGCATGGGTACATGATTTCGGGCCGCTTCAAGCCAGGGCACTTCGGCCTATTCCAACACATTTACTTCATCAATCAGTCAGGGAGTTTGTGGATAACCGAGGCGGATGGAAATGGTGCTTGTTCCAAGGTTTCCTCCCATCCGAGATTTGTTTGGCGATTGCAGGTATTCTACCTCCAAGCCCTCATTATAGTCCGGACAGTATATATTGGGGCGCGTCACCGACAGGAACTTTTTCCATTCGCTCAGCCTACAATTTGATCACTAACCAGCCGTGCAATCATCGCCACAGTTTCTGGGACAGGATATGGAAATGGGATGGTCCCCAAAAAATTCGTGCGTTCCTATGGCTACTGGCTCGTGACAAACTTCCCTCTAATCAACAAAGAACTCGCAGGCATCAATCAACGGATCCTTCCTGCCAACATTGTGGGGAAGTGGAATCGATATTTCATATAGTTCGAGACGGTTGCCGAGCTCGACAATTCTGGCAAGGTGTTACTAGTACCATTATTACTGATGCGTTCTTCCAGACGACTAAGAATCAATGGTTGCTGGATAACCTGCGCTAGCATCAGCTGCCACACGATTTTGATTGGTCGGTCTTCTTCGGTACAGCATGCTGGTTCCTGTGGAATTGGCGTAACAAATCAATTTTTGATCCTCACTTTTCCTGGCCGAGCAATCCTCAGGTAGTAGTTACTTAGTATGTATTTTCGATCTCTCATGCCAACATGTTGGTGGAACGTGCTCTATTGTGTTCACAACATCGGGTGGAGATTCTTGTTGGCTGGAGTAACCCTCCTTAAGGCTGGGTTCGTCTCAACACTGATGGTGCATTCAGCGCATCGATTTCGAGGACCTGCGTCCTTAAGGACAGTACAAGGTCATGGCTGGGGGGCTTTGCGCATAATATTGGTTACTGTACTTCAGTTAGTGCAGAGCTCTGGGGGAGTGTTCTCTGGCCTATCACTGGCATGAAATATGGGATATCGAAGGGTGGAACTGGACATTGATTCCTTGACAGTTATCATTTTATTATCATTCTCCTCCACATCCTCAATGCCTTATAACGCGTTACTTTTGGGGATCAATCACTTCTTACACCGCCAATGGATTGTGAAAGCTAGACACATTTACCGTGAAGGGAATCGAGCTGCGGATTGGCTAGCTCACCATGCCAGATCTCTAGACATCCGCATCCATTGGTATCACAACCCACCTGTGGGTTGCTCACTATCCTTTTAGAAGATATATCTGGGATTTCTTTTCCCCGCCTAGTAGCTTAATATGCTTGTATTTCTCTATTAAATAAAAAAAAAATCATTGGCCGAACCATCTATTAATTTTAAATGATTGATCGTGATGTAATTTGGTTTTTCAGCTACCATATTAATGACCCTAATCAATCAGCAACAGGGATGAAAGGACGCATATGCACATGATGTTACAGAAACCTCTGGGTCTATGAATCAATCAACCACACAAGTTTCGTTTCCCGATCAGTAAAGTGGTATGTAATTATTTCAGAACTTAAGCCATTAGATTAAGCAATCGTATGGTAGAAATTTTACAAAACAATATTTTCAAACCAATAAACGATTGAATCGATGGGAATATTGAAGATATTTCTTATGAAGTTCAAGTTTGTCCCTTCCCCTCTTGATTGTCCACTCAATCAACATGTACGTAGATGTCATAGCTTATATTATAAACACGTTTACTAATTTTTTCCATGCTATTAATTAATACTCTATTTAGTTATTAGTCAATTCTTCAATTCATTTGCCAATCCTGAAAATTATGAATAATATAAACATTTATGAAATTGGATTCTTATTATTCAAGTACGGAAATTAAAAATTAATGAAAATAAAGGCAAAGTTTCCATAGCCAATAGGGTCAATAATGTAAAGTGAATCACGAGCAAAGATTGAAAGCGAGCTGGAAGCCAGTGAAGGGCATCTTCATCTTCTTCATTTACAATAGCAGTATTTTATATGGGAAATTTTGGTGCCACTCGTGCATGGCAGCAGGTGACCTCTCAACTACACGAGTAACACATCGCCATATAAATCCATTACTACCCCTATCATCGAAAGCAACGTAAAGGCTAAACTCTTTAAAAGCGCCTCATAAATCCAAACCTCCCACTCAACAACCTCGAAAGTTAATAATATGTGTGCCCGCACTATAATACAAAATTAAGTAAAGCTTGTACCGGGTTCCATGAAAGGACATGAAATTGATTACTGGTAGCTTTCTTGTTGCTATACCAAACTCAATTCATCTTAGTTGTCTTTTTAGATACTGACTAAAACAATTGGAGTTAAGACATGGAAATAGAATAGGAAATAAGGAAAACATTGTGACATAAAACGAGACAGAAATTGAATTGCATTCTTAAGAACCAAAACTCATGATTATTGTCGGGAAAACCTCAAGACGAGGTAAAATCATAGCGAGCACCTTCACTTAATCATTATCTAACCGATCGAGAAACCCTACACCAAGCTACTTGCCACGCAGGCAAAAAAAAAAAAAAGTCACACGGTCGATGGACTGGTAAGTGGTAACTGTGTGAGATCAGAGTTATTGACCATTTTGATTAAGATCCTGTGTGATAACGAATTTGACATGACAAAAGCTGAATAATCTGGATCGAAAGTGTAGAGGTGCACCAAGTTGTTTTGAGAATGCATGCAATTCTTGGATCGCTAGTAACAGCATATGCATCCTCAGTTTATAGCCAGAAATGGAAATGAAGATCATCATAATTCATCTGCCCCACAGTTCATGGTAAGGTGATTCGAAGATGCAAGTAGACTTTTGCAACTTGAGGTCCTTATAGAACTTCTTGATGAACTCCTCGGCTGCTTTGTCCACTTTTCCATGATCTTGATCGTCGTCCTTTAACGGGAAAGGTGAGTCTGTGATTCTGAGTTGTCTGACCATGGGACTTTTTCCGAATCCAGGAAGGATCATCGGAGACGCCTCCACAACCACCTCCTTGTTCAACATTTCCAGCATTTTCTGCACCGCCGCAACGGTGGTGACGTCTTCGTATTTGCAAGACTTGGAGAGTTGGTGAAGGTGGTGGTGTTTGCGTTTGTGGTGAGTGTAGAGAGGGTAAAATGCCGGACTGTTGCTGCAGCTGAACTCGTATTCTCTTGGTGAAACGAAGGAGACGGCGTCGTTGGAACGGCAACTGAAGGAGGAGGAGTGGTGGTTGTGGAACATGATGAGGTTGCCTATGGCTTTTCCGGCGAGCTTGTTGCCCCTTTTGACCAAGAAGTTGAGATCAACCATTAGTTTGCTCTTTGATACGCCTTTTCTTATCATGAACATTACTACGCGAACTAGGTGCCATAGTTTCTTGGCCACCTCTTGACTACTAGCTTTCATCTCCATGTATAATATTGTGTATGCGAGTCTTTTTCTATTTTTCTCTTTTCCTGAGCTTTTTTTAATAATTTTCTCTTTTCTTTGACAGAGAGGGAGAGAGGGAGAGATTAGATGGAAGAGAAGTTTTTGGTTTGTAAGTGCGGGAGAGGAGCTAAGTATTTAAAGGGCAAGAAAATTACTATTATAATCAAAATTAAATAAAACTTAACTAACAGGGAAATGCAGGAACAGCAAAAAGCCGTACTTTAGACCAACAATGAACTACTTAATCATATAAGGGACATTGTGCTTCACGCGCCGCAATTAGCTACGCAAAATGGGGTTGTGACATTTCGGACCGCCCCTTTTAGCGTGATATTTTTGTACTATAGGCTCATATTGGCAATTCATTTGATGGAGATTACTAAAAGGTCCCTTGGGATAGGATGGAATTACTCGAGGTCGAGGAATACCCTGCGTCTCAATGATTAATGATTATGTCCAAATTGGCGTTTGCCGTGCCCTTCACTTCCGTTGGTAATGGGTAACAATCACGTCCATGTTTATACGCAGTTGGTTGGGAGCTTATTAAATATGTGGTTCCTGGACCCCATTTATGTTTTGTCTTTTGAGTGTCTCGATTGGTTTAGAGTACTTCAAATGGTTTCAATTTGATTAGGTAAATGGGTTTGCATTAGCGATGATTGAAGCGATCTACTCTTAATTTAAAGGAATCAAAATAAAGATCATATACAAATTTTAATTTATGGAGCTTTCTTCGTGCTCCTGATTTAAGTTGCTAATTCAAGCATTAATTTTTATCAAAATTATGCAGTTTTTTTAATGTCAAACTTTAATTGCTTTATAATATAGTTTATTCATTTTTATGGAAGTAATTAATTATTAATTATTAAAAATCATATATATATATATATCTCAACATATCAATTAATATGTAAGAGTAGTTTCTGAAAGTAGTCATTGACCATTAGCTTTGTTTCTGCCGACTCAAGAACATCCACTATTTACTGCCCTTCTTTCTAAATATTATCTTGTACCACATAATATATATATATATATATATATATCTTACATATTAATTGATATGTTGAGATTTTTTGTTCTTTCCATGTCATTAGACTAGGTGTCTTAGTCTTAGACCAATCCTAATAATTCACGGAACATCGTCAGGTGTATAAAGTTAGATAAAATACTGTATTATACAAAAACAATTTATATTTGTACCAAGAGAAAATTCTTTTATTTGTAATAGTAACTCTCAAATTATTACCACTTTTATCTGTATATGATATTAATCTTATACTTTATAATTTTCAGAAGTCGTGCACAAAGTGCTCGTATAAAAGACAAGGTAGATAGAAAATGATTCTCTAATAATTGCTTATAACTTTATTCCACCATTTTATAGACACATCTAACATATAAATCCTATTTTTATTAATTAATATATTAACTTCCTCGTCCTTAATCCAATCATTAAAGAACCCAACTGATTTAGTTGTATAATCACAAAAAGTTTGAATCGTCCAATTTTTCAGTTTAGTTTCTAACTTTTTAGATCGATTTATTTTAATAACTCTTGTTGTTAAAAACTGATCAAATTATTAATTAATTGATCAATTTTATTAATTAATAATTTTTTATAAACTTAAATTAATTAATTAATTTTTATTTAATAATAACTTTTAGTTAAATTTTAAATTATTTATTGAGTATGAATAATTTCTTTCAACCATATTTTAAATTATTTAAATTAATTTAATTTTTATCAATTTTTATAACAATTTATTAAACCTTTTAAATTTAAAATTTTTTATTTTGTTAGTTTAATTTTTATTTTTAAAAATATTTTTATTATTAATTCATTTTTAACATTTATGTCTTCACAATACTTATGAGACAGGGTTGAATATGTTTCAATTTTATTTGTTTCTTAATAATATTAAATTTCTTTACTTATTAACTCCTCCTTTATGTCCAAACAAATATTCTCGGAGTCACCGTATACGCCGTCGGTCCGTCACTCCCGTCTGGCAATGAAGTGTTGTCGTTCACGCTATAGGAACGAGCGTGAGGTGTGAATGTTCCAGCTTTCAAACAGAGACTTGCCAGCCTGACAAGGTTGACAGGAATGAATAAGAGCACCTACTTGTCCCACGTGGCAGTCAATTATAGGTATTAATTGAATGGATGCCGTACACGATTGCATGTGCCACACCCTCTCCGTAGACCGTAGGGGAAATCTGGACCATTGACTTCCAAAGATAGTGAGATACTCAAACATCCCCTCCGCGATGCACTTACACCTTAATCCTCTCTGCCATCGGCATAGAATGGGGATCATCATCCGAGAACGGATCTTCTGTATCCCCTACTTAGTGTACTCTGTTCTTTATGTTCTCTAACTATCTAATTTATTACATTGAATGAACGAGATTGAAGAAAAATTAGGCGGGCACAGGATGGTTGAGATCAAAGGGAAATTAGGTGGGTACAGAAGATCTCCGGCCTCATCATCCACGCCAATAATAATAATAATTGGCTGAAAAGGCGTATTACATTTTTTCAAGAAAAGAATATAAATCCATAGAAAGTGACAGACCGCCATTGACTGGGAAGGAATTTTGGAGCGTGCCTGAAGGAGTTTATAACTTCATGCAGACCGTATCATCCTCATACTTTTCTTCGATCGTCGTGTTCCACCTTTGCTTTCGCCTAATTCTATTGAGAAAATGACAGGACCAAGCCAACCTGTGCGCTCATGAATTAAGTCTACGTTTAGTTGAACTTATGCTACTAGAGTTTTTGTTAATAATGTTTTTCTAAAATTTTTTTAGATTTTTTTAAGAAATTAGTTAATTATTTGATTATTATTTAAAAAAGGATTTTTTAAAAAAGAGTTTGATACAATAGATTATTTGGCAACATAAAAAAAAGTACTTTTAATTTTAACTATATTTTATTTTGTAATAAAAATTATTTATGCATGTAAATATTATTTAGAGTATATTAAACAATATATACATCACAATATATTAATTGTTATATAATTTTAAATCATATGAAATATAAATAAAAATATATCTAATCAAATCTTTTATATAGATGATAACATAAGTAAATTAATATTGAAAATAAATATTAAAACATATAAAATATTATATAAATTTCAAAATAAATATCCAAGTTAAGTAAATAGTTAAATACATAATAAACGAGAGGATGAGTTTGTGGGTATTGTAAAAATTATATGTAAAATATAAGAGCAAAAGGTAATAAAAAATAGGCTCATTAATTAATCTAAAAAATTTACCTGAAAAAGTATTTTTTAAAAAAGCTCTAAATTTGAACTTCTTAAAAAATTATATTTATTAAAAATGACTTTTTTATTTTACAATTAAACGTTATTTAAAAAAAACTTTTACGATAACAAAAAATGTTTATTAACTTTCCAAAAATCCACCTAGAAAGCACTCTCGGGAGGAGGTATATGCTCTAGACAATGCTGTTCTTTTATCCTTATCTCACTCTATTACAGATCGATTTGTGAATTTTTCAGCTAACCCTAGTTCTGCCTGCCAATGTTGATCCTTCCATTTCAAAGTATTACATGTTCATACTCATCTTTGGACTATGGCTCGATCCAACCTTATGGAAAATATCTCGTCAATGGCTTGACCCTAGCCACCGGTGTGTACTTATTACCGAACCTGACCCTATGCAATGGTCAGTCTTCTTAACGTACGTTGTATTAGAATGCATGTTTATAATATTGTGTTCTTTTTTAGTAGTAACTATGTCAGCATTAATTATCTGTACTTGAGCAAATTCATTTCTTTAATTCTATTTAAAGTTAGTCAATATTAAGCAGTTCAGGACAGTTTTAGAAATTAAATTTCTTTGACTATGGTGATCGGAGGAGGACCGCTGCCTTCCAATTTCCTTGGATTGTAATGATTTATTAATCAAGAAAAAGGGATAATAAATTAAATATTGTTAGATTTTTTATTTTTTTAAAATTTTAATTAAGTGTTTTTAATTAACAATTTAATTTTAAATATTAATTCTTTACTTTAATAATTTAATTTTAAACGTTATTTTTTATTAACATTTTATACGAAAACTGATATTCGAAAGAATTACATGATTTTTCATCTTTAACAACATTGTTTTTGAACAAGAATGACAAAAATTATCCAACCCAGCTCATTTTAAGTTGATTGGATTTCGAACTAGATTCAAACTTCAAAAATATTTAGACTTCGAGCAGGGCTGTCAAGTTCGGCCTAACTTGAAGCCTAAATTTTTTAGATAAAAAATGTTATTTTTAATTTTAAAAGTTAAAGAATTTACCCTAAGTCTAATTAGTTCTAATTGAGCCTTAAGCCGCTTAAGGGAAATCACACTCAAGCTCTAACTTACAGCTTCAAAATCGATCGAACTTCGGGTTGGGGTAAACCTAAATATAGAATTTCAATTCACCTTCAAACTTGGGTGAGCCTGACCTAATATCAAACCTAATTATGATCATCTAGTAGCAAATACATTGATGACTTTGTTTTTAAATTTTAGTTACTCCTTTGTTAATGGAGCTTCAAACAGTAATGGAGTTCTCATTAGGAGAAATCAATGCATTAGATGTAATTGTTGTAATAGATTACTAGTGTGGTAACACCATTAATTTCCTATTAAAACAATGGAAATGGAGCCTCCATCTGATTAATGTACAAAAATACATCGACTTGGTAAAGAAGAAACATGGAGCCCCCATTAATAAGGACTTGGACGTTGCATTAAAGTCATTGTGGTCTCGTCGAATAGACTTATATTGTTTGGTAGACTTCAAGTCTGCAAACATTTAAACTAACTTCAGTTGGCGCTTTTTAGCTTATAATCACCCAAATTATGATATGGAGAGTGTGTCAAAAGTTAAGACAACTCAGCATTAGGGCACCAATCATAAAGAAGGAGCACTACTTCACCTTTACTTTTTTCAATACTTTCCCAGGACTTTTTCCAAGTGTTTGATATAAGTCGTTTTTGCTTCTAAATAAAGATAGATGTTGACGGAAACTAGAAATCATATAAAGAAAGCATGAATCAACTTTGGACCTACTGCTCAAGAAAAGCAAGCGCATCTCACTATATCTATGTATGTATGCACCCGTATCTGCTTTTTATAAGCACTAAATTGAGGACTTGCAGACCAGACCGCCTTTAAGCTTTTGCTTTAAGTAGATCAAAGTTTGCGGGAAAGAGGATCCTATGCATGCCCAATTGAGTGATTAGTTAAATTAATCATGATTGAGGAATCTAAAAGCTTTTGTATTATTTAAGGTATATATATAAATCCTTCTTTAGACAAGATTATTGGCTTAAAGATCTATAACCATGTTTAATTATCTTTCTTAATCACGGTCTATTCATCATGATTATCCTCTTAACTAGATTTACACATAACTATTTGAGGGTCCAGAGTCTAAAACGTGTAAAGATAATATTCTTTGACCAGTAGCTCTAGCCTTTTTTTACCCTTAGATGGCTCATAGAAAATAATATTATCTAGGCTGGTGTTTTTCGGTGTCGGCAAAATTCTGGGATATATTTACCGAGCTCTCGCTTACTTGAAATTTGGGTTTATGCCGGATTGAACTGAAAGTGGATTTTATAGTGGTGAGCAATATCCTCTCATCCTCAGTAATCCCCTTAAGGACTCTCAATCCCATTGTACTGGGTATCCTCAAATAGTTTACTCGGAACTGGACTATTGTTCATCGACATATTTATTGATAAAGCAACAAATGTATTGACTGGCTTGCTACTTATGCCGAATATTTTGATGTAGGAGTCCTTTATTTTGATACTATACCTATTGGGTGCCACAACATCCTTTTAGAGGATATGTCGGGATCGGTTGCCCGGACTCGTTTTATAATCTGTTTGGTTAATTTTCTTTTTAATAAAAAAAACAATATTATCTTATCTCCTTTATGTCTATGACAAGCAACTGAATTAGCTACTATATTGATTACAGAGAGTGTTTTCAACTTCAAAATCAACAGGTCTATCCCTAGTTATTGGAATTGGATTTTCATTTGATGTTTCAATTTACTTGTTACATTAAATGATCATCAATGAAAGTTATTATCCTCGATGCAAACATGACAAGTTATTATACACATATATGCAACTTCACATATACATATAAATACGATCAGAACTCATAAAGGAGCAAGTTGCTCGTATGAGTTCCATGTTGATGGCCACCAAGGAATGATTGAATAGATATCCATCTCTAGCATGTCAAAAGAGGTAGTCGACTTAAAAGGAGCCACGAATTCCAAGTGCTATCATCTACCCTTTGATGATTTTCCAATGGTGGTTGATTCCAAAAGATATTTGAGTCCTAAATTATTGGTGGTCCGACAAAAGAAACATGCACTTTTAATCATGTCCTTGTCTCTGTTTCTCCAACTCTCCTCTATCTTTCAAGTTTAGCTCATCTCTTGATTTTAATGCCCGTCTTTTTCTAAATGACTTTTTTTCCAATTCCAAAGCTTGCTTTTTCATTTTCCTGATGCAATGTTCACTTGGCTATTAGAGTTCCCGTTTCGCATCTTCCTAGTTGCCACCTCTTCTTTAATGCCTATCCTGGTCGTTATGAGCCTCAATCTTATCCCACCCCTGATTAAGAATCTGCATCTCCAATTATTGTTTAAAATTTGCATAAGCATGGAGGTGTGTGCTATTTTATTTTTATTGTTCCAACTTATCTTATTCACATTTTTATATAAGTCCCACATAAATATATGGTTAAAATAAGTTAGAACATCAAAAATAGAATAGGTGATCTAATCCTCGCACATACCAACCTACAAAACGACATGTTCCAACGATTTTAGAAAATAAATATAATTAATCATAGGAGTTGCTCGTACCGTTGGAATCTCATTTTCGTGTTCTCTTGGCAATACCTTGATTCACTTCCTTTGTCCTTTCTCTCTTTAGTTAAGTGGGGTTGCTTTAATTCACTTTTCATTCTTTTGAGGGCCAATCACACGTTCAAATCGAACAACAAATCATAAACTGATTGAAATTTAAAGAAAGGAAGAAAAGAAGAACCGGTACACCAGAAAAGACACTATAATGCCAGAACTCTCAAAGTGTTGCGGCCACGTAGCCCCATGAGTGACTTAAAAGTTATTTCATGTCAGTATATTATTAGAAACTTAATTATAAAATTTAGAGTATCTTAGAACATTTGATGAGATGTATTACTAACATAATTAAGTAATCAGTATCATTAATTTAATAAGATATTATATAAGATGTATACGGAACTCGTGTAATGATAGTTGCGCTTTTAATGCTATTCAAACTAATAACTCTTGAATTAGTATGCAGACGAAAATTTTGTTTTATCAATTGAAAAAAACAATTCATTTTTACACGTATAATACTATTTAAAAAATAAATTATTATATGGACGATTTTTATTATAGCAACGATTCATATTATTTAAATTATTTTCATGCATTTTATACAATTTATTACTATTTAAAAATATTTTTAAAAATATCGAATATAATAGCTATGAAAATTACTAAAATACAAACATGATGCAGTTATCGTCATTTCCTTTTATTTGTAGCGGAAGTGTTGTTGATAAAAATGAGTTCAACATGTAGAAGATGATGGATACGTTGATGGTCTAATAATTTATTATTTGGGCTTAAAACCCTCAAGTAATTTCTGGATCTGCAGTCTAAGCTGTGGCATCCATTGTTGATCCAGGAAAATTAAGATAAAGGCCATCAATCCATCCAGTAATATTTCTGTTAATCGTAAAACTAAAATTTCCAGTCTTCCAGTCTTAGCACAAATATAACTGAAAATTTTTGGGATCAGATCCCTTATTTTAATTACGTTATTTTTATCATATTCTATTAAATTTTATTTACACGTTTATGTAAACTCTATATAAATATATAGATGAGATTTAATGGAAAAGAAAATTTGCTACGAATAACTCCCAGCCTCTATTACTGTTAGATCACTTTGATTAACTGTCTCTGTAAGTCTTATGATCAAGCGGTATTTATCATCTACTAGTGGCATCAGTTCTCATTCCCTCTGAATGGACTAGTACAAGTTATTCATGAAATAAACTGTCATGTATGCTTTTACTCCAAACTTCTTTAACATGAGGGTGTGCTTGATTGGTGGACATGAGGAGAGAGGAATAGGTATGGAATGAAAAAGAAAACTTGGTAGGAGGTTGTAATTATTTAGTTTCTACTTTCATTTCTTACTTTAAAGCATTGCTCAATTCTTCTCTATTATGAGAGGATTGAGAGTCATTCCTAACTTTACTTAATACTTAATGCTTAAATTTTTTTGGTTTAGTAAGGTTTGGTATTCTTTAACTAATAATATTATTAGTTAATTAATTAAAATATAATTAATTAAAATATAATTTATTTATTTATTAAAATATTATAATTAATTAATTACAATATTTTAATAATTAATTACATTACATTATAATTACATTATAATTAATTAAAATATAATTAATTCATTAATTAAAATATTATAATTAATTAATTTCATTATTTTAATTAATTAATATATTGTAATTAATTAATTAAAATATTATAATTAATTAATTAATTGCAATATAATTAATTAAAATATTACAATTAATTAAATAATTACATTATAATTAATTAAAATATATTTCATTTATTAATTAAAAATATATTTAACTTTTATTTCTCAATAATTTTTATAAACCAACCAATATTAATATTAATGATAATCATTCCTTTCTCTTAACCAACTATCATAATTATAATAACAATATTCATTCCCATTACTCACTATAATCATTCTCATTCCTATCATCATTCCCCTATAAGAACCAACCGCTTCCTCAAAAGTGAAGTTCCCATTCACATGCATGCTTTGAGTTGGTAGACATTGAAAGTATATTCCACCAAGCGTATCACTTTTTAGGTGTAAGTAGCAACCCCCCGGCCTTTGAAAGTATATTCCACTAAGTGTATCACTTTTTACGTGTAAGTAGCAACACCCTGCCTAGTTAGTTGTGTGACATACGAACCTGATGAAACTTCACAAAGCAGGGTCATGAGCCAGAATCTGACGTAGTTGCCATTCATTTCAAGGTCAATACAGAGGCCTAGAGAAAGATATAAACTACCACTATTCCCATTTTTTCCCCTACTTTCTTTCATAAAATACAGCTATTGGTACATGTGTGGCCGCTTCTAGGCCCCTTTTCGACTCAAGTTCTATCACCCCGTAAGACCTTTTCAATGGAAGGGACACAGGCACTGGAATTACAGATAAGGATAGCACCTTCATCTCCAATATTGATCGAAAGCACAAGCAAGGCCAACCTCCTTTTGGCCAATGGATATGACCCAAATGGCACATCAAGTTGTCTTCTTCCAAATTTACACGGTAACAGATCTACAAACTGTCTTCTATTTCATCTGGTACATGCAGCTTTTCAATGGCAGCCTGCAACATGAAGTAACAGATAAGGGACGAGGAACGGAATGCCATGCTAGGCTAAAAGCAACTAGAAAGATATCCACATTTCATATTAAAAGAGCTCGCACTTCTAGCTTCACTCAGGCTCAAGTACATGTATCATCGGTGGATATGATGCATCCACATTTAAAAGGGTCACAAGACGCATTATCAAGATGCTACAAAAGTATAATGGAACCATTTCAAAAGAGCCCAAATCTTTGGACTACAGATACTTTCAAATAAAAGCATCTGATTCTAGAATGATAAAGATTTAAATGAATTCACCTTTATTGTAGCAACATCTGTTGCAGATGGTTTCATATCTAAAGCAAGACCAAAATTAAGAATTGCCATTTCATGCATGTTACGTCTCTTGTATATCTTCCCCATCAAGGCATATAGACCACTTTCACGTGGAGCATACTCTTTGAGCTCCTCTAGGACTTCCAAAGCTTCATCAAAGCTTTCCAAGCTCATCAAAACATTAGCCTTTTGATACATGGGAAGAGGGTTTTTCTTATCTGCCAAAATTGCCCTCTCCATCATCTCCAGAGCTTCATCATTTCTCTAATTAACAAAATAAGAACGATATCAGACAGTTGAGACATTATAAGATTTTGGATACTGAATATACCAGTCATCAAATGGTTTTACCTTTAATGCATGTAAAGCTGTTCCAAGATAAGACATTATCACAGATGATCTTGGATTTATGACGAAAGCCATCCGAAAGTGATGCTCAGAAAACTCAAATTTCTCTTGCCGAAGATAAACCATCCCAAGTCCATACCAGGAGTTGTAATGTCTAGTGTCAATTCTTAGGGCACTTTGATAACTCTTAATTCCATTTTCAAAATCCTCAAGAGCTACATATCTGCGCGTAAAGATGGATAGGATGGCAAATTAAAGAAATATGTATACTATCTCATACGCAGCTCTACTCTTTAAGTCATCTGTACGAAAGAAATTTGTATTGACGTACTCATGACCACAAAGAGTGTGTGCATATGCAAATCTTGAATTAAGCTGCACAGCTCGCTGGAAACTTTTCAAAGCAGTTTCATGATCTTTCTGCAAACTATAGCAATTTCCCATAGCACACCTGCAGGTCCGTCATATATAGGATGATGAAAACAATAATAGGAACACAACAACTAAAAGTTCTGAATCCAACAGCATAACAATATGAATAATGAAAATGATTGTTTTCATGAAAACAGAACTCTTCATTTTTGTAGTATGTTACGCCTAAATTTTGCTTAGAGCATATTCCTAAAGATGTTCGTGAAGGAAAGTGATTCCATTTGATAGATGTACCACTAGACTTCAGCTGATATGAGCTACACCATCTCAAGTCAAGCCATGAAATGAACAGATTATTTATTTAGCGAAACTTTAAAGCAGGGTTTGCACCGCTACATTGATACATTAATTTGTTCAAGGCATGCCAAGATATCAAGTGCACTGAACACAGTCCTGGACTGGTAAAAAGATAAGATCTTGTTAGAAATGGATTTCTTCTTTCTAACATTGTTTTTCATTCCTGCTTCTATGAGAAGTTTGATAAAAATACCAAGATTGAGGAGCTAAGCGATCAGTTGATATCAACTCTTGAGCAAGGTAACTCAACTTCATATCTTCTTTTAAATGCTGCAACAAAGAAAAACAGCTTCTGAGTGTACAGAGAAAATTTGTAGCGTGTCACCACATAATATAATTGCAAAAAAATGTCTGACTCAAAACCAAGATAACCACAAATTATCCGAAATTGTTTGGGTCAAGCCAACAGGCAATATAGCATGAGAACTTTGCAATTATAGTAATTCTATTGTTCTATATTGTACAAACTTATGAAACAGGACAGCACAAATATTATAGCATAACCTCTGTGGATTAAGAATACGCACATAAAGAACTGTTGAATATATATCCAACCCTTCCAAACTGTATGGTGAAAATTGACGGGCAAGACCGAAGGCCCGATCAGCTTCTAAATAATCTACCATTTCAAAATATGCTTTTCCAACCTGAAATTGGGCATACCAAGCAACATGTTAACCAATACATAACATGCTAGTGATTATGCAAGTATAGTATCACAACAATTCAGATGTGCATGGGAATTACAAACAATTTAATGAAAGTGAGAGTGAAAAAGAAGAATAAGCAGGAGCCGTAGCATATGCCTGTCCATAAATTATTGTGATATAACATAAGCATATAGACCCCAGAATAAGAAAAAGGTATTAAAATGGGCAATTAAGAAATAAAAGAACCTCTTAATCTCCATGAGGCAATAAATGTGATCAAATGGTTCAGATAGAGCATCATTTACAAGAAAATTTCGAAAAAACTAGGCTTTGGAAAAAAATGTTAACAAGAAGTTTTTGAAGAGGACAATTTCAGGATGGGCATAGTTAAATGTCAAGCAAAGAATAAAACATGCAGAATGCAAATTGCAGCATGGCGATGGGAATTTTTGAATTTCAGTACCAAATCCCTCACTTCATTTCTAGAAATTTGTGGAAGTAAATAATTCAATCAGAAATGAGGGAGCATAATATGCTAGAATGGATTGTACAGCAACAGGTAACTTTCTATATGATATTATTCAAGTGAATCACAATCAAAATCTGGAGATAAATACAAATGCACACTGGAAAATAAGGCAACAGCATTAAGAAAATGATATTACCTGGGAAAGCACCCAACTTGTATTATAATGCTTTGGTGGCAGTTTCATATAAACATCAAGTGCATCCTACACCATCAAACTTAGTTAAATTTAGTCCAGAATTTAAATTTCCTTTTTATTTAGAAATAATCCTGCATACCTGGCAACGATATGTGGATGAGAGTCTATAACCTTCCCCCAGAATTGTCAAGAGGGCCAATATTTCTGAAGCACCACTTAGGATTCTTGATGGATTTATGGAAACCCCACCAAACGGCATGGTTACAACTTCGGGATCAATAGATTTAGGATCACCAGAAGGTGATGAAATTGAAGCCGTTGATGTTAAATTTGCACGTGCATCATCAAAAGAATCATTACGAATCCCTTCAGAAATTAAAAATAAGAGTTCTTGAATGATTGGGTTGACAGTCACCAAAAAACTCAGCCGGGGCCAAATGAAAGGAACAGCAAAGGAGAAAAAAGATGAATACTTAGGATGGTGATAACTCAATGTTCCAACTTAGATCAACTGAACATGGCAAATTAAGGTGGGAAACAGGAACACCTAATATTAGTTAGCCCTCCATTTCATTGTGAGCAACATATGGAAAGATCAAAAGGCAAATATTGACACCCATCCCAGACAAATAAAATATTTGTACAACCAAGTAACCTAAAAAATCAACTATGCATTAATACAGCATGTCTGCGCCATTCTATCCCTGCTTATTAGTTGCAGGGCAGCAACATGGGCACTTAAAAAACAAGTTGATGAATGAAAGAGATTCATTTCCTAAACAAGTCCAAGATCTAAAACAGATTGTTGAACAAGTTCATCTTTGAAGCAATCTTTTTGGAACATGATCTAAGCGCAAAAAAGCATGCTTGCAGATCAATGGTACGACCAACACAGAAAATGGACTAACTTCCACTATTTCCACCATGTTATTGCGCTCCAAGTCCCCAAAAATTCTGATTGACATATAAGCAAAATCTACTGGTCATATAAATAAACCCATGTAACCAGATCACTTGAGAGGTCAGCTACAAGCAACAGGAAGCCTGTATAAAATCAAAATGCTAGTCACCAATCTAACACCACTCTGGCTCTTGATCATGCTTCTATATAATATATATAACAGTGAAATCCCAACCTCAAATATAATCACAGCTCGGTCAAAACTTTTAAAAGATTACAATAACAGTGATCAATCACCTTCATCAAAATTTTCATTGGCAAAGGATTGTCCTTTACGGACAGTCACTGAACGGAGCGCCATAGAACTCAATTTGGAAGCTCCAAGGTACTTAGAGGAATTACTAACTCCATTTCCTGCTACAACTGCAGTGTTTGTGTTTGATGCTGCTTCTGTAGCAAGCCGTGTGCTTCGTCGAGGACCAGAATCAGCAAATAACCTCCCAGAAATCTGCACCGAAAAATGAATTAAATACAAAAAAATTAATGGAAGAATACCACAAAGAAATGGGTACACACAAAAAAGAATTGGACACTCTAGCCATAAACCTAAATATGGTTAGGATCTTCGGGGGAGAGAGAGTGATTTATTCCAGAGGAAGAACAGTGGGCCAAGGAGGGAGTTAGTTATCAGCTAATGTGGCAAATTAGTTAGGCATAACAGAATGTACCTAGAGAGGGGGGTTTATAAAGGGGGAGAGAGAAGGGAGGAAGGTAGGCAGAAAATTGAGGGAAGATAGTGACAGAAGGATAGTCATACCTTCTGAGGTGCAAATCTGCTCTGGTTAGGGAGAAATACTATACTACTACTCTGTAGTGATAAACACATTACAGATATATTGAAGTAATATAGAGAAACTCTAGTATTCCAAGACTAGAGTTCTAACAAATATCCACACAACAACAGCAGCAATAACTAGATAAATCACAACGGAGAAGATTATTGACCAAAATGAGAGATCAACTGAGAATCCAGTATAAACTAAACAATGCCCAGTAGGAATATCAGAGGCGCAATATTCAGAAAGGGAGAATAAAGTCTGCTAAGTGACAAAGATCCCACAACACGATCAACCTAGCCAATGAGATAAGACAAATAGAATCATGATAACTGCATTGTTTTTTCACTAGCTAATATCTTGAAGACAATAAAACTCAATTTTCTTCCTACTATTCAACCTAAATTAAAAAAGATTATCCTCCTGTCAAGCACTAACAAATTAAACACATTCTCCTATTCCACAAAAGGTAAGTGCACTTATCAATTGGTAGATTAGAGTATTTAGGAATAAGCATATTAGATCCTAAGTGCTATTAGGTAAACAAATAAAAATTGAAATAGATTGTACTATGGATTTCAACCTTCCGTAATTTCCCTTCATCAACAAATTTTCTTCGAGGTGCTTGAATATTAGAGTTTATAGTTGACTTTGGGGAACTATCAGCACTAACAGTGACAAGATGTGGACCATTTGGCTGCACATTTCTACACAAAGGCGGTGGAGCAACAGCTGACAACTGCAAAAAAATAAGGTCCTCACTCCGATGCTTAATCATTCTGCTGGATAAAATTAAAACTTGGGATGGGAAAGAAAAGACCAATATAAACCTTGAAAACATCACCATCTAAGTAAGTGATGGTCATTATCCTATACCTGTGCAGCCATTGGCGAAGGAGTGTTATAAAATGATAAGTTTGCAGGGCCACCATTGGAAGGCTGACAGGCAGCTCCTCCTAACAAACTATTTCCTTGATAATTTCCAGGAATATCTCTCAAGTTGTTGCCTTGCATATGTTTTGAATGTCTGGGACTAACATCTTCTGATCCAACATTTCTAGTGGAAGCTAAATTACGGTCTTCACATGACACTTGTAAATTTTGGAAAGTAGATGCATTGTTTGCGTACTGCTTTTGAATGCAAAGAGCAGCTGCTTCACCAAAAAAGGCAGTTGTCTCTTCAGCAGCACCTAAAATGATCCAACAAGAATATATATTTACATGATTCAATGGAACAAGATACTAACAGAAGGAAACCCAAAACTGTGAACTTAAGAAAATAGAATTGAAATGAGCTCAAATGTATACAAAGAAAATAACACATTATCACAAGCAATATTGATAAATCTGGGAGTTCATCGACAACCTAATATGCATAGCTCCTCATATGCAACCCAGAGTAAAGGATCAATAGACAAAGCCTGCTTAAAGTGATGGATAGCACTTCTCCTTCTATCAGTATACCTGAAACTCAAATAAAGTTTGACAAAAATTGTCAGTTACATAACCAAATAAAATCAAGGAAAACTGTCTGAGAATTGGAAGTTCCAATTACAAACAATGATGCAAAGCCATCTGTTTAGGAAGACATCAAGAAGGTTCAATAAGAAAACAAGTTCTGCAAAATTATGTTCTACAACGAGAAACATATTATTTTTACAAAAGAGAAAAAAAGAAACATATTATTACACAATTTTTAGTCTTACAGTTAGTTCTATTCTAAGTTGCTTTCATGTTAGCTATCCGCATCAGTTGAAACATAAGTTAAGCCTACAGGAGAAAAATAACTCCAATAGTTTTGACAAGTAAACTCCAATAGTTTTGACAAGTAAAACAAACTAAAGATGATGCAATTTAAGCTGAAAATATAAGATAGAGATTAAATTATTGGAAGTTATTAATCCAACATTTGTGGTTGAGATCTGGAACCTGTAAATGAGTCCGAGTAGGTAATGACCTGCTGCACCATTTGGAACCTGCAAAGAGCAGACAAACAAATGTGAGCATCTTCATTGCAACAAACAAGTCAACAACCAGAAAACTCAAACCAGGTTAGTAGCAGCATCAAATCTCAAGGCGTCATATGTGGATTAACTTAATTTATATCAAGCAATCCCTCTTGAAAGAAACTGTAATGTTAAGGGAATTTTTGTTCTTCTCTCACTTTTTCTGATTAGAGATGGTAAAAGATTATGAAGTTATTTATAGAAACAACAGCAAGAAACATTCATATTATACACACTGCTAACAATTAACAGAATTTGTAACTACTTTCTTTCTGGCAGTAATTTGATTTTCCTAAGAATCTCATATATATATACCTCCGCACTAGGCTCATTAGCAGGGTATAGTGCTGCTTCAGCCTCAGTTAGAAGATCCATCTGAAAGCATGACATTGCAAATAAGTAGCGGGATTGAGCCATTTGCGTGCCTTCATGGAACAATGAACATAGAAAAATGAGAAATATACAAATAAGCAACACTTTAAATGATTAAACAGCATTCACAGTAAAAAAATAAAAGGAAAGAAGAAGATATCAATTAATCGCCACATCTACCTTTAAGAATATGGTAAGCTGCATAAGCTTGATTGTTTTGTAAATAACATCCAGCCAGCAATTGTAAATTGGTCTGCACATGGAGAAAAATAGCCATCGAGAATCACATTAAGAAATAAATAAGCCATTGAAGTCCTTATACTAGTGTTTGGTGCATTTGTTCAAATGTAATCATTGAAATAAAAATAAGGATTCACTATAATGGGAGAGTCCAGAAACATGAGGCAATAAACCAATAATAAGGTCACGAGTAGTAGAGTGCCTTCAGAGATCTAGTTTCAAATGAAACTTAAGATCTTTCTGAAATAATTTAAGAAACAATGGCCACCTAAAGGTACTACTCCAACTTCATCTCAACTCAATCTACTTCCCTTTCTATCAAAATTTTGATTTCATAGCACACAAGTGCTCCATTATGCCACCAGTACTGAACTCTTATCTACCGATCGAGCCAATAAATTAGGAAAGCTACCTAAATCAAGCTAACTCAGATTCCAATGATAATATCCGTAAGAGGGGTAAAAAATTGAAGAATGCGAAACCATGACTAACAGTAAATGAGCAAAAAATGGGGAACAGCAGGCTAACAATCAACACAGAATATCTCCGAGAAATTGAGAGACGTAAAAGAGAGAGAACGACTTTAGAGAACCTCGGAAGGGAATTCAGCGCAAAGGCGTTCGCACATGAAAATGGCGTTCCGGTACATGAAATGCCCAAGACTGTTGTTTACACACTCCACTAGTATCGATTCCATGGCCTTCTTTTCTTCTCCGATTTAAAACTAGAAATGAGAGAGAGAGGGAGGGATTTTCTGGTGCTGTTTTTTTGGGGGTTTTTCTTTAGGTTCAATTCAAATAGGGAGGCACGTGCTAACCTTTGGTTTCAAATTGTCCGTCACGTGACATGTACTCGCGTTCTATGCACCATTGAGTGCTTAGTTGCTTGCTCTATCAGCTACAAGAGAGCAGGAATAAATAACTACTTTAGGAAAATTCTAGTTTAAGTTTGTATCGAAGATTTAAATACGTCTCACCAAACCTTTCCCAAAAAACAGAAAAAGACTAGATACAGTTTATATAGAATATAATTTATAAAAAAATTCACAGCTCTTGTATAAGCCCACGGAAATGAGCATGCTTGAGACGTTGGGCCATTTTGGCCCAAACGAATCTAACTAAAAAGAATTTTACAGTTTTTTATTTTTTGACAAACATATCATTATCATTATTGTTACGAGGTAATATATTCAAAACGTATTTAACTATATTTTATATTTTTCTAATTTAATATCAAACTTTTAAATTTGTAATTTAGTAATTAATATTTTAAAATTCATATAAATTAAGTTAAAATATTATATTTTACTTATGTGGTTAATAAATGATCATCTATATGTCACATTATCATAATTAATATTTTAACATGATTTACACAAATTCTAAAAAGTTTAGTACTAATTTTTACAAATATAAAATATCAAACACTGTTAAATTTATTATCCTTTATTGCTTTAAAAAATATATAATCTTTTATTGTACCATATGAAAATTTTTAAAAGCTTTCATTAAACTAAAAATCTTACAATTTGTTTAGTTTAAAGGTTATAATAAATAAAGAATAGAATAATTCTTAAAAATATAAAAGATAAGTAATAAAATAAAAATGATATTACTTTGTTTAGTTTACTGCTAAAAAATTTATACGCAGTGTTTGATTTAAAAATATAAATTTGGAATGGCAAAGAAATAACTAACAAAAAGACCAAAATATCTTTATTATTATTAATTACATTTATTATTATTGTCGTCGTCATCATCATCATCATCATCATCATCATCATCATCATCATCATCATCATCATCATCATCATCATCATCATCATCATCATTATTATTATTATTATTATTATTATTCATTATTTATTATTAATTAATTAATATTAAATTTCTTATTATTATTAAGTTTCTTCTTCTTATTATTAATTTCATTATCCTTATTATTATTATTAATTTTTTACTCACTATTATTCTTATTATTATTATTAAATTCCTTATTATTATTAGTTTTCTTCTTATTGTCATTAATTTTATTATTCTTATTATTATTAATTTACTCTTCTTATTATTATTTTTATTCTTCTTCTTCTTATTAATTATTATTATTATTAATTTTCTACTAACTGTCAAAATTAATTTTATAAATTATTATTATTAAACTCTTTATTATTATTAATTTTCTTATTATTATTATTATTATTAATTTTATTATATTATTATTATTATTATTATTATATGTACTATTATTCTTATTAATATTATTCTTATTAATTATATTTATTATTCTTATTTATTAAATTCCTTGTTGTTATTAATTTTCTTCTTATTTTTATTAGTTTTATTATTCTTATTATTTATTTTCTAGTTATTGTTATTGTTATTATTTTATTAATTATATTATTATTATTAAATTCCTTTTTATCATTAATTTTCTTCTTCTTCTTAATATTAATATTATACTATTATTATTTTTCCTTCTTATTATTATTAATTTATTATTATTATCATTATTATTATGATTATAAGGATAAAAAAAATCTTCAACAAATAACTCTATTCTTGAAATAACTAAAGACACCTTTCGATGGTCTTTATCTATTCTTAAAAATTGAAGAATACCTAATCTTAAGATAATGTATTCTAATATTTTTATCTAACTAAATAAAAGATTATTCAAATTTTAAGAATATACCAAAAATATAATTCCTATTCTTGTGAACCAAATATACCCTTAATGATATGACATTTAGGTTCAAACTCTATCCAGCTTGATTCACTGTAGTCCAAAATCAAAAAGTAATGTCGTTTTTAATTTTTATATAAAACAAAGTCTTTTTCAATCTTTAAATTGCCCAAGCCTGACCAATCTCCAACTACATTCCTTGAAGTCGAATATTAATTTTCGAATCATGTCCAAACCTTATCCAATCCAATACTGTCGATAATCATAGGTTTGAACTCTATAATTTTATAAAACTGCTCCTAAATTTATAAGATTTTGGGCTAAAATTTTAATAAATTTATTATTTAACGTATTCAGTACATATATAAAAATAGTAATTTAAAATTCATTTTGTTATAACAAACAGAAAACACCTTCCGAAACGAAATATAACGTAAAAGTATCTAGAAAACAAAAGAAAAAGATAAAATAATTTAGGTAATAATTTATTAATCGGAAAAGTTGGGAATAAAATGCTTCCACCACTTTAAAAAATAAATCGAATATACCAAAATTATCACAAGAAGAATGAAAAGAAAAGACACAGGAAAATAAAAAGCATTGGAAAGATTAGTTTCTAATAATAGCCCCCTAAATACAAAGTTTAACATTCCATCCGATCGCTAAAGTTCCCAACTTTATCTCCGGCACACCGGACAGCTACCGGCGAAATGAACGGCGAGGCACAACCACCGCGGGGATCCAATCCCGAGTCCGATGATCAGGCGGTGGAAATTGATATGGCGAGCACAGTCCTCGATCTCACGAGCTTTCAGCTCCACGACCTCGATTCCCTCGAATTATCTCCGAGTCTCATCGAGTTGGACCTCACAGCGAATCGCCTGTCGAAGTTGGACCCTAGAATTGCGCATCTCTCCAACCTCAGGAAGCTCTCTCTTCGGCAAAATCTCATTGACGATGCTGCTATGGAGCCTTTCTCCCACTGGGAAAAGTTGTCAGGTGTCGAGGTGCGGTTTGTTGCTTATAGTTTTCCTGTTTGTAATATAGATTAACGATAGAAAGTGAAGACCTTTAAAAAATCTAACGCAATATCCAATATTTTTCATTATTACGAGACGTCCATCTATATTGATTTTTCAATGTATAGGAAAAGCTTTCCTGATATATCTATTAATTTTTATACCGGAACGTACGGGAGCTGTTACCATGTTGTTGTATTGGTATGTTTGTGTTTCACTTGCGTTATGGCTAGTTGTTAAGATGGTGATCAGAAGTGTCTGGTGTTCTTGGCAGGAGCTGGTGCTGAGGGATAATAAATTAATGAGAATACCTGATGTTGGCATATTCAAGAGTCTTTTGATTTTCGATGTTTCTTTCAACGAAATCACTTCCTTGCACGGGCTGTCAAAGGTTTCAAATACACTCAAGGAACTCTATGTATCTAAGAATGAAGTTACTAAGATGGAGGAGATTGATCACTTTCATCAATTGCAGATTCTAGAACTTGGTTCCAACAGATTAAGGGTAAGTTTTTGGTCTGTTTAAAAGTCTACCACTGTTTATTGATTCTGAAGCTGCGTCTTTTTGCTTGCTAGGTAATGGAGAATATGCATAATTTAACAAACTTACAGGAGCTTTGGCTGGGACGCAATCGAATCAAAGTAATTGATCTTTGTGGGTTAAAATGTATCGAGAAGCTTAGTTTGCAAAGCAATCGTTTAACTTCAATGAGAGGTTTTGAGGTATGTAAAAAAAGATTTACTCAGTCATTATGTATTTGAAAGAGTTGCACTTATGGTAGTCAGAAAAATTTCTCTGTTCACTTTTATCTTTACCTTTTTCCTTAATTATTATTTTTTCAATTCTAAGGAATGCGTCTCACTGGAAGAACTATACTTGAGCCACAATGGTATCTCAAAAATGGAAGGTCTATCGACCTTGGTCAATCTTCGTGTACTAGATGTATCATCTAACAAACTAAGCTCAGTGGAGGACATTCAGAACCTGACACGGTACATATTCTGTACTTTTTGGAGTACTTGTTTTACTAATGTAGTACTTAATTGAGAGCTTTACATGCAGGTTGGAAGATCTGTGGCTCAATGACAACCAGATAGAATCACTTGAAGGCATAGCTGAGGCCATTGCTGGTTCTAGAGAGAAGTTAACCACTATATATTTTGAAAACAACCCATGTGTATGATAATCTTCAACTTGGAATGAATTTACTCCTGAAACTTTTATTACATTATTTGATTTTTTAAAATTTTCTTGTCTACTTTTTATTGCTTTATTTGTTTGTTTTAAAGTATCGGTCAGAACTAATGCCGCTTACAGCTTTATGTTTATATGCTATGCTATAACTGATCTGGTTGGCATAAGCTCTATTATTTCGTAGGCTTAACTGATCTTATACTTGAATAAGGGGAACCTCTATAAGTTGATCTTTTCCCATTCTCCTCTTAAGAGAGCCATATGTTGTAGATCTTTGTTATGTAATGCTTGTTTATGCTTACTTCTTCTCCTTAGATTTAACTTGAATTCAGCTTATATCCCAGGTAACATGTTATTTGGTGTTTAACACTTTGATCTCTTGCTTTACGTTTGGTCTAAAGATTCTTGAGGGTTCTTAAGAATAAAATAGAGAACATATCTTTGACAGCAGAGGAAGTTGCAAAACTTATTTAAATTTACACTTTGCTGCCAAATACATCAGTATGTGAACCTTTGAAGTTGTTCCCCATATAGTAGTTTATCACCATTGATGAATCGTGCCCCTTAGCTGTAGGTTATGTCACTTCCATATGTGAACACCAACTAGTGTTCATAGTTGCGTGTGATTTGAAAATTAAATTGTTGGAATTAATATGTGGACAACTATTTAGCTTGTAAGATTGCCACTTTCATTTATCCTTCTGTAGCTTTATCACATGATGGTAACATTGTGAGGTTAGATGTGAGTTTGACATTTTCCGTTTATTTGTTCTTCACATTTTCCCAAGTTCGATATTCTTTGGTGAAGCGTTCTATCATTTGCGTCTAGGATTTTCATACCAACAATCTGCTCCTTACTGTTATTCACTGTATAACTACATGAGAGAATGAAGAAACTTGAATAGAATGCATTTGTGCCAGCTTAGGTCCAATTTTCATTTTAACTGCTGCTAGAATTTGTGATGAATCTTTATTCAACATTTTAGACTAAGTTCTTTGACTATGTCTAGGTGGAAATTTTCCCACCATTTATTCTGATTTGCTAACTGCTACTTATCATTTCTTCTTTGCAGGCAAAATCTGCCAACTATTCTGTGATTATGCGACAGATTTTTCCAAACATCCAACAAATTGATTCAAATGTTTTCGCTTAAAGGTTTAAACCATTTTGGATTCATGTGTTGGGAAAGTTTTTTCAGATGTCATAAATAATTGTTTAATGTTCTAACTAAGCATTGTGCTCTTACAAATTTGTTTACAGATCAAGTTGGTTGTACTTAAAAGAAAGACACTGGCTTTGGAGG
Organism: Erythroxylum guanchezii; assembly: GCA_025629825.1. Lineage (NCBI taxonomy): Eukaryota > Viridiplantae > Streptophyta > Magnoliopsida > Malpighiales > Erythroxylaceae > Erythroxylum > Erythroxylum guanchezii. The sequence continues at coordinate 3,473,925 of JAOTAX010000008.1, forward strand.
GGCACTGCTGACCTGAAAAAATGTACTTTTGTCGGATGCTGCGCATGACATTACTTGCATCTGTTCAAAATTTAGAGAGGGAAATGGCTTTCATTGTACTTTCTCTATTGTTCTTACACCCGACCCAATCTTTTCAACTCCTTTTCGGCTCATGGATCTTTATCTTGTTCACAGCCTGTTTGGTTTAATGGTTGAAATCGATAAGAAATAGAATAATTATTTTTAAAAATATAAAAGATGAGGGATATAATAGAATCAATATTATTTTGTTTAGTTTACTGCTAAAGAATTTTTATGTTAGTGTTTAGTTTGAAAATATAAACTTGGAATGATAAAGGAATAAGTAACAAAAAGATTAAAATATCCTTATCCTTATATTTATTATATTTATTATATTTTTATTAATTGTATTTATTTATTTATTTATTGTATTTATTGTATTTTTATTATTTTTATTAATTTCTTGTTATTATTATTAAATTCCTTCTTATTATTAATTTTATTTTTATTAATTTTTTACTTACTATTATTCTTATTAAAATTAATTTTATTAATTATTATTATTATTATTAAATTCCTTATTACTATTAATTTTCTTCTTCTTCTTATTAATTTTATTATTCTTATTCTTATTAATTCTTATTATTATTAATTTGCTACTTATTGTTAAAAATTATTATTAATATTATTATTATTATTATTATTATTATTAAATTTCTTCTTATTATTAATTTTATTCTTATTAATTATTATTATTATGAATTTTCTACTTACAATTATTCTTATTAATATTAAATTTATTAAGTTTATTTATTAATAATAATTATTAAATTCCTTGCGATTATTAATTTTCTTATTATTATTATTAATTTTATTCTTATTAATAATATCATTGTCACGATTGTGCTTGTGCATGATCCTACATTTTCTGTTGAATCTCCTCTATCACAATCGTGCTCTACCCGATACTTCCCTTCTGTCACGATCGTGTTTGTGTACGATCGTACAACCTCCCTAAGATTTCCTCTCTGTCATGAAAGGATTAGCACACTACCTAATGATCAATATTCAAGCTTCATTTAGCTACTCTCCAAAACATATTTTCAGATCAATTTGCATGGCTATTTTGACAAGGAAAAAGAAAGATTTAGGGGGTACTTGGTTAAGGGGTATGAGAATAAATCAATAGGAATGGAATGAATGGTAATGGTTGGTTGGTTATTATGATTGATTGAATAGTTTTTTCAT
>JAOTAX010000008.1:3475272-3489678 GCA_025629825.1 Erythroxylum guanchezii
TTAACCAACCATTATAATTATAATGATTATATCCATTCTCATTCCTCACTATATTCATTCCTATTCTCATTCCCATTCTCATTATCCTCTATGAACCAAGCGCCCCCTTAGGTAAAACATTCTTCTAAACAATTGTTCCTATATGTCTTAAGTTTCTAACGACACAAAATTCATACAATTTGGTTCAATATTTTGGAAGTTATACATAAAATATTACCGACTATTCTCAAACTGCAACTGCACCCAGTATTTAACTTCAAGTCAAATTTTAAAACTTTTAAAGGCATAATTTAAATTTGATTTCTACATGAAAAATATAGCTATGTGTCTTTAATTTAATTCAAATTAAATATTATCCCATTTGGAAGTCTACATATCAAAATATGACTAAAATATAGATGCATGTTCAATGAAAACACTCATCTACAATATTTCGACACAATTCATTACCATTTTCATCTTAATTCATCTCGTTTGCTTAATCTATCATTTTTAGCTTATATCTTCATTATTTCCTCTTCATTCTTACTTCCATTTTAGTTCAATTTCAATAAAAAACAAATCATACTCTATGTTTGATCATAATATTGAAAATAGAACATTTACATACGTATAAATTCATCACTAAATTTCTGCACCCTTTTTATATACCATTATCAACGATCTTTCTATTTCAAACTCATAAAATATTAATCATTATAAACACAAATAGGATATCAATATTCTCATTCTTCATCGACAGTACACATGTATAATGACCACTATTCTCATGATCATGTAATATCAATTAATCACCGTTAATCATCATATTTTTGTACAACTCATGAGAATTAATATGTTACTTACTTGCTAAAACTCAAGTTTTTCAAAAACAACAAGAAGCTCCAACTTCTCATGCATGCCACTTACACAACTTACTATTATTCTTATTAATATTAATTTTATTTATTTATTTATTTATTTATTTATTTATTATTATTAAATTCCTTACTATTATTACTTTTCTTGTTCTTCTTATTAATTTATTTTTATTAATTATTATTCTTATTAATTTTCTTTTTCTTTACCACCTCACGGTGGTGATAAGTCATCACCTTAATAAGGTGGTGTGACTAACTTTTAAATGTTAGTCATGCGGGACTAGCACGACTAGAGTTACAAGGGTGACTTAATTAATTACCTCCGTACGTGGTGGCTAATCACAGGGGTAACTTAACTAGTCACCCTAGTGTCATCCCGTGACCAGCATTTAGTAGAGAAGAAACATCATGAAGTTACATGATTGTGTACAAGCATGATTATGACATAAAGAAAACAGCAAAGAAATGTTGGAGAAAAGACCAGATTGTTGAAGACAAAGAAAGACAAAAGTGTGAAGACGAGATTGAGAGAGACAAGGATATTTTGGTCCTCAATGTAGTAATCTTTCTTCCAACATATCCAAAAATAGGTAAAGACAAAGTTATGTCGTCTTTAGCTATTTCTCAAGTTCGGGGAATAATTAAACTCAATAATAGCTATCCTATATTTCTTTTTCTAACCAAAAATTAAACTCAATAATAGCTATCCTATATTTCTTTTTCTAACCAAACATAAGAATGAGTAATTTTGAGGAATATGTAAGGAATAGAATACTTATTCCGTTAGAACCAAAATATGCCAATAGTATTCTCCCATGCAGGCTCGCATGGCATGTCTATTTTGGTCTATGTGTCTAGGGCCTCCTATGGCAACGTAACGGAAGGTGTTTCCATAAAGAATATATTCTCTTTCTGGGAATTCACTCTTGGCATTCCTGCTTTCCGTCCACATATGAACGCTGATCTATAAGAACCCGCATTATACACACCCAAGGCACCAAACATTAAGAAAAAATGATATACTAATTTTGCAACGTATATAGGTCATGCAATCAAATGCATTCCATCTTTACTCGGCAAGAACATAAATTGTACTTATGTAGTATAGAGAAGGATTAACTTATTCAGGAATTAAGAAAATAAACCAGAGTACAAACATCTTGACCAAACGCTAAATATAAATCGCCAAACACAAACGGTTTCAAGTAGTAGAATACAACTACTAACTGGGAAAAGGTTACAAATTCTAACACAAATTATTTCAACTCACATCTACCGCCCTCTTTCAAATCCAATGCGAGTTCTACCTGAACCCCCTTCATAACCATCCCGCATGGATGATCCAGCACTAGCTTTCATGGTGCCGCCAGAGCCAATTTTGTCCAGGGGCTTTTTGCCCTCCTTCACTTCAGTCAAGAAACGATCCAGACCAAACGGATCAGCTTCTTCTGCATCCTTCCCAAACTCAATTGGTCTGTCTCGTGGACCAGCCCTCTCTGAAGTGCCAGTAAAACCCTTGTCCGGTTTGAATCGCTCTGTCTTCATGATCTTTTCTAACTGCTCGTCTGCACCTCCATACACCTCGGCATCAGCATCTTTCTTTGGCCTGTAAATTGTAGCAAGGGTGTTCTGCGCTGTGAACAGACCCTTATCATACACATTATACTGGTCATCAGTGGCAAAACCAGAATCCATTCCTTTCTCCTGGTTGAACAGCCTTTGGTCATACATAACTTCTCCTCTTGAAGCTCCAGCGGAGGCCATACCAAGAGCAACTTTCTCGCTAATGTCACGATCTCTGTCTCTAGTGATCTTACTTTTCTTACCCATTGCAGCATCTTTGGCCTCCAACCTCCTCTCTCTCTCCCTCTCTTTACGTCGTTCCTGTCGAATATTTTCCCGTTGTAAGCGCTCCTCCCTTTCCTCCTTTGACTCCTTGGGAACATCCCTCTCCCTCTCCCTCTCCCGATCTCGATCCCTCACTCGTTCATAATCTCCTCTCGTGTCAACATCATCCATTGTGCTCTTCTCAGACGGAATAGGTATAGAAGCTGGCTGAGCAGTGCCAGTTCTCTCAGAACGTGCTTTCTGGGCTAATGCACGCAACTCCTGTTCTTTTCTTTCTTTCTCTTTCATCATCATCTCCTTTTGAACCTTTGATCTCATTGCAACCGCTTCTCTAGCTTTTTGCTCAGCAATATAAAGTGCCTCTGACAGCTTAGCAAAATTATCATTGATCTGCACATCCTGCAAACCTCTTCCATCAGCTGCCAAACGCTTATCAAGAGGAATTGTGTAACCTTTAGGATTCTTCCAATTTGAGATACACGGAGGTATTTTCCAATCCTGTTGATCCTTCACAGTCACAGGCCGAGGTGGAGAGTGCATGACTGGCACAGGTGGTGATCCTGAAGCCTTGGGAACCCTCTTATGCTTGAATTTTGGAGGTTCAAGTGGGTCCACTGGCATTTCTACCATTCTGATAATCCTTTCTTTTGCACCAGAGTTGAAAGCTGCTGATTGCTGTGATGGCTTATACTTGATATACTTTGAATCCGAAGACTGTTTAGGCACATTCTTAGGCTGTGCTGCACTCAATCTAACATTCACAATCTTTTCAAGTGCAGCCTTGGTTTCTAGTGTTGTCTCCTCAATCTCTTTCTGCAAATCCTCATCCTCATCCTCGTCAGTCCCTTCCTCATTCTTCAAAATTTTTGGAATAAGATCCTTATGCTGTGAATAAACAGTTTTCTTGGCATTTTCGTTCTGCTTGACAATAGCATCATATGCTACATTCCCATGGGCATCAACTGTCACAGGTAGAATCTTCGACCCTGGTTTTGCAGATTTATCCCTGCCCATGTCAAGAGGGTATTGTGCAATATGAATCTCTGGAAATGCACCTCCATCACCAAAATCCTCCACTCTCCGTGGAACAAAACCAGAGCGTTTCAAGTAGGGAGGCACAGGATTGTGTTTAACCACAGTGGATTGCTCCCCCTCTGGGGCGCTGAATCGCTGCTTGAACCATGGGTCATTTGAATGATCATAATAGGTTGCTGTACTGGATTTTACCGGAGGTAGGAGGTCCTTAAGAGATGCCATCCTAAATAGCTATTGATTCAACTACACAAGCCTTTCAGATTAAGAAACTAGCAACCTTAAATCTTGAAAGAAGAAGAAAACAACAACAAAAACAAAAAGAAACCAATCAGTTTAAAAAATAATATAAATCCGAAAAAAAAAACACAAAAGCCCTAGATAACATCGAAAGAAAGAGAAAAAGAGAACACAAGACAAAAGCCAAATTTAGGGCACGCAAGCCACAGCCTAAAAACGTACTACCAGAGCTGAAAATTAAACGAGTTCATGAAATTGAAACCCTAATAACAGAAAAGATAAAGCTAGGGTTAGGGCTTGTACCGTGTGTTGCAACAGGAAGATACAACGATCGGGAGATTCGCCAGTTGATTCAAGGGAACAAGGGCAATAAATTCCCTTGAACATGAAAATCAGATGGGCTCTTATGGGTCGACCGAGGCTGTCTCCTCACTAGTCGTGCAATTGGATAGATATCATACAAACCTGGGCCTTTTCAAATGGATTGGGCTTTTCGCCTGGGATTTTTTAGGAATATTTATTATTAACAATAAAAGACGAATTCACAAGCAATTTTAATGATTAAATTTTTCTATAAAATTTAATTTTGAATTAGAATAATAATAAAACATGAGTAATATATAATATTTTAAATTAAATTAAATTAATTTAAATTAATTATTATCTTAAATTGATATTATAAAATAGGTTGTTATATTATTAATATTTAAGTAATAACATGTTATATGTTTTTTGTTATTTTTAATAAAAATAATTTTTTAAAAAATAAAGTCAATTTAACCTTTTATATTATTAATATTTAATTAATTAACATGTTATATGTATTTTTGTTATTTTTAATAAAAATAATTTTAAAAAAATTAAAGTCAATTTAACCTTTTATGCTTACTATTCATTGTAAATAAAAAGACTTTTTAAAGTTCGCATAAAAATATCGTCGTGGAAAAATTAGCAAGAGCCAAAGGTAGGAGGACACATATGCTGGCGAATCATTTGCAGCCAAGTGGATTGCCACGCAATTCATTAACTGTGGGTCACATTGACAAATCAACTAATAATATCTTGCCAAGTGGAGATCGGAAGGATACTTTTGTCAGTGAGATGCAATTTTGAGAGGCATTTTGGTGATTTTGTTAATCGAGTCCCCGCGAGTGAGTAGCTCACTGCCCGCAAACTAGAAAAGTCTCCTCGCACTCAACGACCTTGCGAAACCCTTACACTACCACACTCTAATTCTTTCGTCTGTTGTCAATGACGAGTCCTGAGAGCGCCAATGGTTCAACGACCTTGCGTCACGCTTTTGGGAATGTTTTCTCCTTCTTCATCCTGATCTTGATCGGAGTTTTCGCCTTCTCGATCCGTCTCTTCTCTGTAAGTATAACATAACCATCCAGATCCGATCATCACGACGCTGTTTTTCTTATCTTATGACTGTTCCTCTGCTCTAGCGAGGAACTGAAGCTTTTCAGTGGATACATTCTTTAGCTTAAAGTTTTAAGTAAACAAAAGCATTTATGTGTTCAGATACATTCTTTAGATTTTTATCTGTCTGTTTTTAAAACTGAATTGTTTCTAGATATGACTATATAATATTATCCTCAATTTTCTTAGCTGCCACTTGCTTTCTATGTTTCTTTTTGGTTGCTGAATACTGATGATTTTGATGACTACCAAGGAAAGAAGACGTATTTGATTTAGTACTTTTTTGGATGTTGTCATTACTTTCTAATTTGGAATTTCATGAGAAATTGTGATTTGGGTTCTCTTTTTTTGTTGATTAATTAATGTTCTAAGTTAATTTATGTCTATCATGTGGCAGGTTATAAAGTATGAGAGTGTTATTCACGAGTTTGATCCGTATTTCAATTACAGAGTTACTCAGGTTCTTATTTCCTTATTTATCATTTTGTATAATACTGATTGATAAAAGTTAACAGGCATTGGTGTTTTTGGTTTTCAGTTTTTAACAAAAAAGGGAATATATGACTTTTGGAATTGGTTCGATGATCGAACATGGTAATTGCTACTCTAGTTGGCAGATGCTAATTGCAGAATTTTTCGCTTTTGTATTGTATCTATGTTGATTGTAACGCTGTGATTCAATTAGGTATCCTCTTGGCCGTGTCATTGGTGGCACGGTTTATCCGGGATTGACCTTGACAGCAGGCACAATGTGGTGGTGAGTGCCTTTTGATTAATATCTGTGCAAGTCTTATCTATAAAAGTTATTCATTTAGTTTTTGTGTAGTACCTGTTAGACTACTCACAGGTTTCCTTTCAGCTAATTTCTTGATTCATTACCTTGGAAATTGTTAGGATCTTAAATTCATTGAATATTCCTCTGTCTGTTGAGACTGTTTGTGTGTTCACTGCACCAATTTTCTCTGCATTTGCTTCATGGGCAACCTACCTTTTGACCAAGGTCAGTACTATTTTCTATTTGGTTCCTCTTTTTACTAGATATGATGTTTGGTTTTGTTATTTTTGCTGATAATATTTAATTTACTTATCCATAGGAAATTAAAGGTGTTGGGGCTGGACTGACAGCAGCAGCTCTTTTGGCCATGGTAAATCATACTGCGGGTATATGGGAATTGATGATTCAGATACACTACTAAATTCTTTAATAATCACAGCAAATAAACATTATATCTTCTGGTCCTTTTGTCTCATCATTATGTGGAGAATACTTTCATGGATTTATTGCTGTATTCTATAACCAAAATGATATATTATTATGTATCTGTTTTCACTTAATTGCATCAGATGATTATGGTCATGGTCATGTTCATGTTCATGTCCTTTTTTCTTGTTTTGTTTTCACCTTTAGCATTTCAGTAGCCTTATAAACCAATTGCAGTTAAAAGTGTCTTAAAAGAAGTTCTTCAAGCATCGATAAACAAACAATACGGCTTATTAACATTTGCTATAAATGATAATAAAGTCAGTGATGTGGAGGGTGGATTTCAATGCAATCGAGACCACAGGACGCAAACTGCATGTTCCTTGTTGATAGCTGATTCTAGAAGACATCCATATCTGCTTGTTCACAGATGAAAATTGACTTTAATCAATGTGGGAACAGCATAATGAAGGCATTCTGGAGTCCATAACTAGGCTGTGGTCCTCTCTAGAATAAAATGCAATTCTGCCAACATAAAGATGCTCTTATTTTCATAAGCTTCATGAACATGCTTGAAAGATTTGCCCCATTTCCATAAAAAAAAACAAAAGTGAAAATCCAACGCATATTGTCCATGTATGGATCACCCATGATGTAGAAATGTCAGGATTTATGATCCACCAAAATGCTTGTCAAAACTGTTTACTTGTGTAAATTCTTTTGCAGGTTCCATCGTACATATCAAGATCCGTAGCAGGCAGCTATGACAATGAAGCAGTAGCTATATTTGCTTTGATCTTCACTTTCTATCTTTATATAAAGGTAGATTTTGATATATGAAAATGATCGAAAGTTTGTCTAAGCTTCATATTAACTGTTTGTTCAAGCAACATTCACATCTTATGCACTGTTGATGGTTATATGTAATCAATTTTCCATAGATTGCTTAATGTTATATATAATTTAAGATAATAAATATTCATTTCTGGTGTTGAATTTGCGATGTTTGCAGACTCTCAATACTGGATCTCTTTTTTATGCCACTTTGAATGCTCTAGCATACTTCTACATGGTAAGATTTGTGCTAATTTTACTTTGCTTCCTCTAATTTTTCGTCATGTTTTTGTTGACCGGTATTCTTGTTCTGTGATTCAGGTTTGCTCATGGGGAGGCTACACCTTTATAATTAATCTTATTCCCATGCATGTACTTTTGTGCATTTTCACTGGCCGCTACTCTTCTCGACTGTACATTGCCTATGCTCCGCTTGTAAGTATTCATAATATGCCAATGAAATCAATCAGAATCAAGAGAAAGTGTTGATAAACATCTTCATAGGATTGTATGGTCTTGTTGATTGTATTTAATATTGTTAAAGACATGGCAAAGCTTAAGATGGACATTGATCTGAAGTGGATATACCCTTCCAAGTGCATAGGTTACCCTGGATTGAGACATGGAAAAGGAGTATTGTGTTTATGCTTCGTTCCATCCTTTCTATTGCCTTTTTGATAAACCTTGACCAAGTTTTGCAACACTTGACATTTGTTCCTGGATACATATTATGTTATTTTGGGCTGGACCACAATTTCTCAAAGTTGTGAAGGCATAGCCTGGGTAACCTCTGGCCTTGCTAGCTACTTTCTCCTCTATATTGTCTTTTCCTTTCTTCATCCTCTGTTTTGTTGTCCTCTAGCCTCAACATCACCTATAACTGGATCTCTCCCACTCCCTTTTTGTATGTCATTTTCTTTCCTGCATCCTTTTTTCTCTGGTTATGGGTCAATAAGTAGGAAGGCTTTTGTGTACTTCCTCAACAAGATCTGTACTCGTCACGTGTTGTCTTGGGGAATATTAAGTTGTATTAAGATTAACGTTATATAAGTTATTTAGACGTTGAAAACTGTGGTGACTTTTTTTGTGATGTGTCACTGCTCTCAAGTGCATTGCTTATCTTGCACCCTTTGACTTTGACTTTTTCCCTATGACAAGTGCCCAGAATTCTATGCCATGTTTCATCTGCTGAACAATAAATATGTAAGAGAGAGATTAAAAGAATATATGATAAGCAAATATGGCTAAGGTTATAGTGCCGAGGATGTTTTTGGAATATGTTTTCTCTTTGTAGGTGATGTTTAAATAATGTAGTGACTAAGTTATTGTTGATTATTTCACAGTTATAATTGAGTTGATCATCTTTCCACGTCTTCTCTTGTTATTTGTTTGCATGTGTATTGGATTTGAAAGTAAAATCATCTCTCACATAAAAAGAAAATGATTAGTTCCAATCATTTATCATGAACATGGTCGTCTTTTGATGAGTATTTTTGGAGCTTCTTTTTGAGGATACAGGACTTTTTAAAATTTTAATCTCTTGGAATGGCTGGTCATCTCAATGTGGCTGAATTCCTTGGTCTTTTAGTGAGTAACACCTATAGTCTTGGTCACATTATTAGCTGTGTTCACACCTGTGATTTAAATTGCTAGTCCCAACCAGTTATCATGAACATAGATTTGTCGCTGGGGTTGAATTCCGTGTTTATTATTTCGTAAATAAGACTTGTATATGCAGGTGGTCCTGGGAACATTATTAGCTGCTTTGGTACCTGTTGTTGGCTTCAATGCTGTAATGACCTCGGAACATTTTGCGTCATTTTTGGTGAGTTTTTCCTCCAATAAAGTACTTCCAAGCCAATATTTTTATTTATATTTTCTTTTGTATATCTATATTTTCTTTTGTTCAATCTTTCAAAAGAATTGTAATATTTTTAACCATGAACAGTTAGTCAGGATGATGTTGATATTTGTCCTATTCGGCCCTTGTCTTATTATTCCTGATTTTGCTATGCAGGTTTTCATTATAATCCACGTGGTTGCTTTTGTGTATTATGTCAAAGGGATTCTGTCTCCAAGAATGTTTAAAGTAGCTGTCACACTTGTCGTGTCTGTTGGCCTGTAAGCTTCCATCATCAACTTCTTGTTTTTATGTTTAGTTGTCTGGAAACTTGATATCACAGATAGCAGCTAACGAAGATAATGCACGAACATTCCAACCATACTATGTTATCGTAGGCCATGAAAATATTATTTGTACTTGGGATTTTGTGTTTCTCAGGGTTGTCTGCTGTGCTGTGATAGCAATTCTAATTGCATTGGTGGCTTCCAGCCCAACAAAGGGATGGAGTGGACGAAGTCTGAGTCTGCTTGATCCGTAAGTGTTTATTTTATGACTATTGGCAGCCACTGCTGTAGTCATCCTGATTTAATGTTGTATAGGGTAAACTATGTATGCTTTGGGTTAGTGCAACCTAAAATCCAGAGTAAGCTGACATCTGTGTACTATGTCTTTAAAGTACTTGATGAGCAGCTAGACATCTCTCGCTCCTTCTCTCTCTTTCTGTGTATTATCAACCTAGTTGTTAAATTTTCAGTGAGTTAATTGTTCCCAAATTTTATTGAATTCTATTTTATTTGTTTTGATGAGGCAGAACCTATGCAAGCAAGTATATCCCAATCATTGCTAGTGTTAGTGAACATCAACCCCCTACTTGGCCATCTTACTTCATGGACATCAATATATTGGCTTTCTTAGTTCCAGCTGGGATCATTGTAAGTTGGAGATATTTAAAGCCTGTTTTGTGTTCAGCAATAAACTTCTACAAAGAACTGATTTTGTAATGCTCTGTTTGTTTTGCTAGGCATGCTTTCTGCCTTTATCTGATGCAAGCTCGTTTATTGTGCTTTATATTGTGACATCTGTTTATTTTTCTGGAGTTATGGTGAGTAAAACCTTTGACATCTAATTCCTACATATTTTTTCTCATCTCTTTTTGTTATATCTATGTGATCATTTGGCTTTTACAAATATTATAGGTGCGTCTGATGCTTGTGCTTGCCCCAGCGGCATGCATCCTGTCTGGGATTGCTCTGTCTGAGGCTTTTAATGTTTTCACACAGTCTATCAAGTTTCAGCTACCTGTGCCCACAGGGACTTACGAAACTGATGTAAGCATGAACCTGTGTCCTGCTATTTCTGCTTTATCCAGCCATCCATTTAACTTGAAACCTTATTTTAGAATTTTGATATTGGTTTTAAGTCAGGAGAGGGTACTTCAAATATTGCTGCAGCGGTCAATTCTACTACACATGTTGCACAAAGTTCAAGTGCTACTGGAGCTCACAATGATTCAGTGAACTCTCGGAAACCTGAAGAAGCATCGAAAACAAGATCCTCAAAAAGGAACAAGAAGAAGGAAAAAGATATTGTGGAGAAGACACCAGTCACTTCCCGATCCAATAAGAGACTCCTTGTTTTACCCTTGGTGGTTTCTGTTATATCTATTTTCCTCCTTGTGTTTCTCGGTGCCTTCTATGTGGTATGTGGAATCCTAGTCCTTGACCCCCTTCCCAAGGACAAATAATCTTCATTATCATAAAGTGTGTCTATATAAGCTGCCTTTTCTTTTCTTCTATTCTTTTCTCTTAGCTCCAATAAGTAACTCATTTATATATTCTGTCATTCATTGATTTCTTGGGACTATAATCGTGTGCTATTTTGCATCCTTCAATCCCTAACCTTTCATTTTGTTTCATCCTTCTCACCATACTCAATTATGAAGAAATTTTGTCTTTCTAATGTGTTAACCCGTTTTATGATATTCTGGTAATTGTTTCTTGTCCTATCTGTTCGAAGGTTCATTGTGTATGGGCAGCAGCTGAAGCTTATTCAGCCCCTTCAATTGTTTTGACATCTTATTCTCATGATGGTGGCCTTCATGTCTTTGATGATTTTAGAGAGGCTTATTCATGGTTACGGCACAACACTGATGTTGATGATAAAGTAAGTTCATTCCTATATGTTCTTTTCCAATTTCAAATTTTTTATTCAACTTTGCTACACATGTTAAATTTTAGCTATTCAAAAGCTTTGGCAATATGGTTTTAACCGTGCAACTTTAGACATTTTGACATCAATTTTTTTTTCAACCTCTGGAATGATAAGAGTAATGATGTCTACAGTTTATATATGTTTCCTTTTAAAAAAAGCTAAATTATTTATTTATGCAGTGGAATTCTAGAATTAGATCTAGTTGTGTAAACTACAACATGGTTTGATGCACAATATGTTCTGGTGAAAGATTTGGCTATACTAACGTAAGGCAACTATATCTTGAGATCAGATGCAGTTCATGTTACTAAGGGTCAGTTTTCCTTGGTTTACAAAATTGACTTGAAGCAGCCTTATAAAATCTATTCATGTGCCATGATATTTAGTTGACTCTATTGATTTTTCTACTTGGCCTTTTAGCTGTTTTTCTAATTATTTGACGCCTTTCAACTTGGTTTGATTGCATCATGAATATAAAACGGCATTTGATTATTATAGGTTGCATCCTGGTGGGACTATGGTTATCAAACAACTGCTATGGCTAACCGAACTGTCATTGTTGACAATAATACTTGGAATAACACACACATTGCAACTGTTGGTACTGCCATGTCTTCTCCAGAAAAAGCAGCATGGGAAATCTTTAACTCCTTGGACGTTAAATATGTTTTAGTTGTTTTTGGAGGTTTGCTTATCATCTGATCTTGCACTGATCCATATTTTCTTTCAAGGGAAAATGTCCATTCTGATGCATGACTTTGTTGTTGATTAGGTCTTGTTGGCTATCCAAGTGATGATATTAACAAGTTCCTGTGGATGGTTCGTATAGGAGGTGGCGTGTTCCCTCATATTAAAGAACCAGATTATCTTGTAAGAATTTTTCTCAAACTGAACTGATTTATTCTTTTACGTAAATGATGATATGATACTTTGCCCTTGGTTGATCTTTTCTAGCTACATCATTTGGATTGTTCTACATATTGTGATTTGTTCTGTAGATTGTTATTTGATTGAGCTTTTTTGGACTTATTTGTTGTACTAGTATAATGTTACTGATTGCTTTGGATCTTCTCTTTCTGCTCGCAGAGAGATGGTCAATATCGGATTGATTCTCAGGCTACTCCAACCATGTTAAATTGTCTCATGTACAAACTATCATATTATAGGTATGAATCCCTATGTTGGACTTGTACTGTATGTGTATTCCCTCTTAAATAATTATTTTTCATCATGTCTTCTATTACAGGTTTGTGGAAACAGATGGTAAGGGTTTTGATAGGGTCAGACGGACAGAAATTGGGAAGAAACATTTCAAACTCAGCCATTTTGAGGAGGTCAGATCATCCTTATAAACTCACCAAACTTTGAGTCAGTTGCAGAATGATAAGTTCAAACCTCGTGTGGAAATGATTTTAGCTTTCATTTTAAAAAATCCTATAGCATATGATTCACTTTGTTAATGCATAATAGGCTTCATTTATCTTTGCGAGGTAGTAATAGTGGTAGATAAGTTTTTCATCGATTTGTGGCCTTCTGAATTTTTAGGTATTCACAACTCACCATTGGATGGTTCGGATCTACAAACTGAAACCTCCAAAGAACAGGGTACGGGGAAAAGCAAAAAAGTCCAAATCGGTATGTAAAAGTTTGTGTACCGTAAATAGATTATGAAATAACCTGTCACGTACCTGACTGCTTTTACTTCTATTGTGGCAGAAAACAAGTTCAGCAAGTAGCTCAAAAAGAAATGTAGCAGTAAAGAGGAATCCCTGGCACTAGATGAATTTTTTTTATTTTGGATAGGATAGTATTTCTGAAATGTCTGCAATACTCGAATAGTTTTTATATGCAGCAGGAGGCCTTGGGAGAGGGACGATGCAGGCTAAGTTGATTATTATTAAAATCCTTTAGGACGAGAAAGCATCAAAGTTTGAAGATCTTCATTCCTTTCCTCGTGATGTTGTATCTTGTCCAGGACTAGGACCAGAAATTGGAATACTAATCAAGTTTTGGTTATCACCTGTTGAATTATTAGGGAAGCGAATATTTTTCCTTTCTCCTTTGTAGTTTTGTCACACTAGGCTGGACCTCAGCTCAGATTTTCTCTCTTACCTTCCTATTTTCAGTGGGTAGTTGGTGTGTGTCATTATTTATATTTCCTTCTTTGGGTACATTTTCATTTACATCGGTTTATCTTCTATCTTCTATTATTAATTGCTTTCTGTTCATTGAGTCTCAAGATTGTGATAAGACATTAATCTAGTAAGAATATGATCGGCAACAAGGATCTTGTATAATATTCGTTAAAACAACATTATTGCACTTCACTGACAGTCGTTATCTTTTATATGCATATGGAATGAAATAATTTATAATTTATATATTTTGAATGAATTATTTAATAAATTGATGATCTCAAATAAATATTTAATCACATTAACATTTTAAAGACTCCACATAGCTTTTACTCGATTCAATGATATCAATTCTTTCAAAGTTTAATATGCAATCAATATATTTTAAATTTTAATATTAAATTGTCTTTCTTATTCAAATTTGAGTGTCCAAAATAAAATATTGCAGTGCATATTTTTTTTTTAATACAAAGGAATAAAAGCAAAGACTAGACAGGTGGCTTTGGGTTTAAAACACCACACATATCTTCAAAGAGGATAGCAAGACATCTTGAAGAAGGAGGCTGCAAACTAGTAAATCCGAAGCCAAAAGATTCAGCAGAAGCCAATCAATCAACACAACGATTTCAAAGCATAAATAGCCTTCACCCAAAAAGTAGTATAGGAAGACATCGATTTCAGAGCATGAATAGCCTTCACTAAGGAGGTAATATAGGAAGACATCGATCTTGAGGAGGAAAGAATGTTAATGATCACCAAAGAATCAACTTCAAGTTCAAC
>JAOTAX010000008.1:3511276-3524027 GCA_025629825.1 Erythroxylum guanchezii
ATTCCATTAATCAATACGAGTCTCTTCAATTCCAATCAATTTCCAGTAACTGTTGTTGTTAATATCAGATCATTACAGAGAAATTCGACAAGAGAATCAAATTTAGCTTATGGTAAGTGCAAGTTAGGGACATTTTGATTCAGTCGGGGTTACACAAGGCATTAAAAGGCAAACAAATCTCTGATATTAGCACTACTACTAGTGATACTGGCAAAACGGCTAGTACGAACAGATCTAGTATGAGCAATGAAGATTGGGAGGATCTGGATTTGAAAGCAGCAAGTGAGATACGATTGTGTTTGATTAAGAATGTCCTTGCGAACGTGCATGGAATATCTACTGTAAAGGAGCTTTGGGAAAAGCTCGAGGAGTTGTATCTAACAAAGGGCGTCTCAAATCGGGTATACCTAAAGGAGTAGTTTCGTACATTGCGGATGGAGGAAGGTACTACAATTTCAGATCATTTAAGTGTTCTCAATAGAATCGTCTCTGAACTGGAGGCAATTGGAGTTCGTATAAATGATAAGTATCAAACTTTGAGACTCATCTAGTCTCTTCCACTTTCATATGAACACATGAAACCTATTTTGATTCATGGAAAGGAGAAGATAGTTTTTTTTTTCTGAAATCATCAAAAAACTCTTTTTAGAAGAGAGAAGACTGGGTGGTAAAAAAAATATTCCTCCTGAAGACTCAGCTCTGGTGGTAGCTAGATATCGGAAGAAGTCGGACAGCTCTGGTGTTCTTGTCCCAGTTTATTACTGCCTTATCGACAACCTTCTCCCTAAAGCAATTGGGGTTTTCGTCTTATTTTTTGAGGATTGAGATTATTCCCATAACTGATGGCTTATTCCTCTCTCCACACAAGTATATCAGAGATATTCTGGACCGTTTTGGTATGTCTGATGGCAGACCAGTGACCACACCCTTGTGTCTCTCAACCCCGTTGTCTCTTGATGATGGTACGGCCCTGACTGATGTTTCAGTCTATAAGCAAATGATCGGTTGTCTTCAATATTTAACTCATACCAGATCAGACGTGATGTTTGCGGTCAATAAACTTGCTTAATTCATGCATGCTCCCACTATTACCTATTTACAGCAAGTAAAAAGAGTTTTTCGATATCTCAAGGGACCATTCATTTTGGGTTACAGCTTCGTAAGCCAAAACGGTTGGCTCTTCAGCTCTTCAGTGTTTTGCAATCACCTCTTCAACCATACAGTAATGCAGACTAGGTCGGTAACGGTGATGACAAAATATCTACATCTGCTTATCTTGTCTATTTCGGAGGAAATCCAGTCTCTTGGAACTCTAAACGCCAACGCACAGTTGCACGTTTATCCACTAAAGCTGAGTACCGTTCTCTCTGGCAACAACAGTGGCTGAACTTCAGTGGTTACAAAACTTATTGTCTGAACTTCATCTACCTTTCAAAGGCTCACCTGTCTTATTTTGTGATAATCTCGGTGCTACATACTTACGTAAGAATCCAGTGTTTCATACTCGCATGAAACATATTGCCCTGGACTATCATTACGTGCGTCAACTTGTTCAAGCTGGTGACTTAACTATTGCACATATTTCCACTCACGATCAGACAGCAGATGCCCTCACCAAACCTTTACCGTGACGATGTCACGTTGACCTACGACATAAGATGCATGTTCTCGACAGAGACATGCTCTTGCGGGGGCATGTTAAGGAATAATCTCAGTATACGTTTTGGTCTGTAACAATTTACAGTTATTCTATAACAACTTCTTGTTATGTGATGATAGCTTTTAGCTGATGTAAATAATTATTCTGTATATGTATACTCAGTGAGGAGAACGAATACAGGTAGAGAATTCCTATGACTTCCTTGACTTGACTACTCTCTATAAGATAAAAGTAGGATCTGAAAGGGTTTATGCCTTTATGGGTTAGTGGAGTGCAAAGGAGATCTTCCAAGGCAAGGCCTAGATGCATTAGGTGTCTGAGAAGGGAGTATTGAGTTTCAAAGTGGCTGTTCAAGTAATAAAGGTGGCGCGTAGTATTCAAGGAGCTGCAATATAAGAACTGAGACGTACAATTTCTTTTGATGCGTTGATAAGTTTGAATAGTCTTGGATATACAAAAGAGAAGAGCGTGTCTGTAAGATCTTTGAATAATGGATTCAAATTCTGTTTTATTAAGATGGAACTATGGGTGAACTTGTACAAGTAACGCTTTTTCCATTTGTCAGTGACCCAGAAAACTAGAAGCAAGTTCCTTTCTAACGTTGGGCTCGAGTTGGGGGAAGGAATCCCACCGGCCACCACTATAGGATCAATTGGATATTTACTGAATTCCAATCAGATGTTGTCAAATGGGGTACTGAATCATTAAATGATTCCAAGACTCAAGCTTCGGCGAGCCGTGGATTACCTTTTTGCACGCGGCCCCGCGACTCATGAAATCTACACACAACTCCTGCTCCAGTGCTTTCGAGCCAACGATGTGGAACAAGCCAAGAGATTGCAGTCCCACATGGACCTTCACTTGTATCATGCCAACGACACCTTCCTTCACAATCGCCTACTCCATTTGTACGCCAAATCAGGAAGTGTTTGTGTCGCTCGAGACCTGTTCGAGAAAATGCCCCGTAGAGATATTTTTTCCTGGAATGCGATGCTTTCCCTGTATGCGAAATCTGGGTCGATGGAGGATTTGCGGGCTGTCTTTCACGACATGCCTGTTCGTGATTCCGTGTCGTATAATACAGTAATTTCTGGTTTTGCTGGGAATGGATGTGCTAGTCAGGCATTTGGAGCTTATGCGGGAATGCAAAAAGAAGGGCTTCAGCCTACAGAATATACGATTGTGAGTGTTCTGAATGCTTGCACCCGGGTGTTGGATTTAAGAAGAGGAAGGCAGATTCACGGTAGGATTGTTTCAAGTAATATGAAATGCAATGTCTTCATTTGGAATGCTTTGGTTGATATGTACGCCAAGGGTGGAGAGATTGATCAAGCTAGATGGTTGTTCGATAGAATGTCGAATAAGAATGTGATATCATGGAATTCGATTATTTCTGGGTACTTGAAAAATGGCAAACCTAAGAAATGTATTGACTTGTTTGATGAAATGAGAGCATCAGGGTTGAAGTGCGATCAATTTACAGTTGCAAATATTCTTAGTGCATACTTTCAGAGTGGATATGTTGATGAAGCAAAAAAAATATTTGATGAGATTAGAGAGAAGGATAAGGTTTGTTGGACAACCGTGATAGTCGGCTATGCTCAGAATGGAATGGAAGAGGAGTCTTTGCTGTTTTTATCCAAGATGCTGTTGGAGAATGTCAGACCAGATAAATACACTATCTCAAGTGTGATTAGTTCTTGTGCCAAATTAGCTTCTTTATGTCATGGTCAAGGGCTTCATGGGAAAGCACTTCTTATGGGAGTGGATGATGATTTATTGGTATCTAGTGCCCTTGTCGACATGTATTGCAAATGTGGAGTCACTACTGATGCTTGGATTATATTTAGCATGATGCCAACTAAAAATGAGGTTTCTTGGAATTCAATGATTTGCGGTTATGCACAAAATGGACAAGATTTTTCAGCCTTGGCCCTTTTTGAGAAGATGTTGGAAGAAAAATTGAAACCGGATAATGTTACCTACACTGGTTTGCTCTCTGCTTGCGTTCATATTGGGTTGGTTGAAGAAGGCAAGAGGTACTTTGATTCAATGACTCAACTGCATGGACTGACACCGACTTCGGATCATTATGCATGCATGATTAATCTTCTTGGGCGGTCAGGATGTATGGAGAAGGCAATTGACCTAATTAGTAGAATGTCACAAAAACCAAATTGTTTAATTTGGTCCACTGTTTTATCTGTTTGTGCTATGAAAGGTGACCTTAAACATGGTGAGGTTGCAGCTTGGCATCTATTTGAGTTGGAGCCACAAAATGCAGTGCCTTACGTCATGCTGTCCAATATGTATGCTGCCAGGGGAAGATGGAAGGATGTTGCATCTGTTAGGTCTCTAATGAAGACTAGGAATGTCAAAAAGTTAGCTGCTTATAGTTGGATTGACATTGACAATCAAGTCCACAAGTTTGTGGCAGATGATCGAACTCATCCAGATACCAGTTTGATTTATAAGAAACTCGGTGAATTGATAGAAAAACTGCAGGAAGCTGGTTTTATTCCTAATACAAACTTGGTTCTTCATGATGTCGGGGAGGAGGAGAAATTGGAATCCATCTGTTACCATAGTGAAAAACTTGCTCTTGCATTTGGGTTGATTAGAAAACCTAATCCAGTAACACCCATAAGGATTATAAAGAACATTCGTGTCTGCAAAGACTGCCATTTGTTTATGAAGTTTGCATCCAAAATTATAGAAAGAACAATCATCTTAAGAGATTCAAACAGATTTCATCATTTTGCTAAGGGTAAGTGCTCTTGCAACGACTACTGGTGATGTGAAACCACTAAGCAGCTAAGACTTTCAGGTTTAGGATGATGCAAGAGAGATTATTCTGTGTAACTTTCCACTACCAGTGGATCTTATAACCTTTTTGAGACAGATTGAAAATACATCCATGATTTGTCAGTACAGAGACTCGAAGGGATTGAAACAGAAGGTGAACATAATTTTGACCCCTGAACCTGAAGTGTTTATTGTGATATTATTTTGTACAGAAGCATGATACAGATACAGGAAGAAATGATTGGAATGATGATAAACAAGGCAACAAAGAAAGAAAAGCTTCAATTGGGTTTGGACTTGAACTCCATTATGGGCTAGAGCTGCAAAAGTTGTTTCAGAATTTTTGGTTCTGCTCGTCAAATAGAATTTTGGTTCTTTTCACAAAATCTTGTTTTGCACTTAGATTTCTTAATATATATTTATGTAATATAAAATGCTATAAGGATGATAGGAAATACTATAGAGATTGTATTATTTGTGTATGTAAGAGAGACAACTAGGGCAAGCTCCCCTCCTAGAAAAATATCCAAGCCTAAACAATCCTTCACAATTCAAAAAATGCCCCCCTCCTCTTCTAGTTCATCTATATTCCTCCTTACTTATTCTCTCTCCTTAATTACCTATAACAAACTCATAACAACTTGTCTACATGGCAGATTCCCCCTTTCTTAGCTTGCTCTTACGTACGTACATAAGTTTTAATGGGCTTAGGTTGTTTAGGTAATATGGACTGATCACTAGGAGAAGTGCTAACATTGCTAAACAACGGATCAATAAATTCACTTTTCTTTTCTAGGGCACATGTATTGCAGAATTTGATCTTGATCCAGCCTGGTGAGATACCATGATCAATCCCATTAGGCCTGTAGCAATAAATTCCAACTCCATTTATTTCTCTGTACGTCCAACTCCATGCTCATCTACTCGAGTACTTAAACGTAAGGTACTCTCATTTATTTTTCTGCTCTATTATAAGGTGAAGGTTTTGTTGCTTTGAAGGACATTGACAAGTGTAAAAAGTGTGGGTTGGTTCATTAATAGGAACCCAGTAGCTGTGAGCTTTAACGCCACTGATTAAATTATCTTCCAACATTAGCTATTTGTCTTTTCAGTTTCTCATATGCACAGGAGAAAGACAATGCACCGTAAAAGAAATCACAACAGTTCTAACTTCTAAACTATATGGTTGATCTATAAAATTATTGCATTTCAAGTACACTTTTGATACTGATAGGCTTCTTCCTTTTCACTTAGCAGAATTGCATCATTGTTTGTGGCAGATACTGAACGTCTGTTTGCTACGTAGTTTAATGTTCTGCTTCTACAACCAACTCACACTCTTTCGGCTTGGGATGGTCCCATTCAGAACGGTACCTTCGGCTGTTGTGAATATGGTGACGCTGCTTTAAGAGGCTGTACTGTTTTAACTAAAAAGGGTAATTTGGGTCCAGTACAAGACTCTTTTGACTTTTACAAAATTTGTTATGATATTAAAAATATTTGTCAAGTTGAATTATTTTAATATAAATAAAATATGTGAGAAATTCTGATAAAAATATAATAACTTGTTAATACTACAAAGTGTGTTTAATTATTTTCTGTAAATTTAAGACTGTACTTGGGCTGGTATTGGTTTTACACAATCCCAATATAACAAACATGTAGGGAGTATGGGCTTGAAAAAACTCTCTAAGTTGCATGACCTGACCGGTTCCCTCTCGGTTCTCTGTCGATCTCTGTCAAGGGTGAGAGGACGATACAGTCCCGTCCAACGTTGAACAAACACCTCTTGTTTTCAGGAACATGACGTTTGGGAAGATGGGTTCCTAAGAGCCAGGAATACGATGAGATTGAAGAACCCCATTCCCATGTGATGATCGAGCCCACGTTTGGTAAGATGTGGACTGGCTTTTAACTCAAGACAGTGAGACTCTTTTAACTTTTCCTTTGTCATGCTTCTAATATTCCCTTCTGATTAGAGGCTGTATCAGTGTTGCCGATGGGTTTGTGACTCGTGAGACCCTTTCAACAATTAGGTTATAGTCTGTTTCACCACAATCACACTCTTGAGATAGAACGTGGATTGACTTTTAACTCAAGACAGTGAAGACTCTCAACTTTTCCTTTGTCATGCTTCTAATGTTCCGTCTCGATTAAAGGTTGTATACATCTAATTGTTTCGTCGCATATTTAGAACTAATCACGTGACTTCTTAAATTTGTAAAGGTGAGTTGTGACTTGCAAACCGAACTGAAGACGGATTTTTGGAATTAGCCCTCTCTCGTGGGATCGTGATCTTTTGTCCCGGCCATTATAACAAGTTTGTGACTTTTTTAATTTGTCCGATTCTCCAAAACTTCTAAAATATTAAAAATTAAAGATAATATATTATGCAATTTGTTTAATTGAATTTTGATGTTAACCTATGTCACCTAGAATGCCACTAATTGAGCCTTTAAATCCTCTGCAAAGATTACAAGAGAACAAGCCTACATTTCCCCATACATATATATAACACCAAATAATTGCTTTTTAAGTCTAGCTAAAAGCGAAAAAGGTACGAATCATTACTAAAAAGGCACTCGTAAAAGAACAACATAAATTATTAAAATTTTATATACAATGTGAGCCTCCACCGTTGATCTGGTGTTCCTGCCTACATAATACACACACACAGACGCAACACGTTCAGCCTCTTTCACTGTTCAGTGGTAGCAAATAGCAATCAGCAAATCCCTACAAAAGAACCCCTAGGATTTACTTTTTAAGGCAAAAAGAGACTGAATTATACAATAATACAAATGGTACCCCACACGTGTGGCTCGCGTAATTCCCTCGTGCGGAGTCAATCTTATTCGAGCGACAAAACATGTCGGGGAGGAGATTCTGTAGACGCCTAAAATCCGCGGAGGTGGAAAGCCTCACCGCCCCACTTTCCGCCTTCGCTCAGTGTCACGTTTTCGCAATTGTGCCTCCACTTTAGTGACTCGATCGCCATTATTATTGATGTTATTACGGACTGTTAGGTGCTTAATTAGAGGTCGGCTACATTCCTAGAATGTTTCTGTCTGACAATGTTTTTGTCTTTTGTAATAATTTTGATTCGGATTATGAAATTTTTGGTCGAGGCAGGGGCAACGATGGAACACCATGGTTGATTAGTCACACCTCCATGCCTCAACTTCAGCACCTGAACCCGGAGTATGAACTTTAATTTGATCACTAGTTACTCGTGGTCTGCTTAATCCAATCATTAACTCAGCATCGTCAACTTCAGGTTCAATTTTTATGAGTGATTGAGAAGAGTGTGAGTCAGCCAATATTATTTGTAATATTTGAGTGAAATCTGCAAGTATGTTATTTCATTTTTAAATCATTAACCAGCTTATATTTTATATAGATACTGGAATCATATTAATACTAACTAGTTTTTCATCATGAACTTTGAGGAATAAACACAAATCAGTCCATGTATGCCGACTGTTGGTTTTAGATCTACCCATTTATTTCATTTTCAAAACTAGATATGCAAATGTCAAAAGTTCTAATCCGACCGTCGTGTCATTTTCATATTTGTCTCGGTTTACCAACCTCGCAAAATCATATTGTTCGTGAACTAAATTCGATTTTTAACAACTTTTTGTACATTATCAACATCACATTCGTCTCTTACTGTTAGATGATCACGACCAATACTACTTCAAAAATCAAGAAGAGAAAAGAAATATGACCCATCTCCTAAAAATTATGATGGGCAATCGCTATCCATATCTGACACTGACTCTATATCTTTACATGAAGGGTACCTTGAAATCAATGGACAGATCAAACCATGTCCCTCGAAATGCAGGACAAGAAATCGTACGTTGAAGATACATTATATGTAGACGTAGCACATGGACGTGGAAAATAACAAAAACTCCCATGTCCACTATAGTGGACTAATCTAAGCTTAAAAAGCTGAAGACACTGTTAAATTCTATGATTGATGAAAAAGTCTTACAACTCCTGTCAGACAAATCGCATATTGTCTGTCAGATTGGACCTACCCACTGCGTTTATATTGTGCCATTCCCAGATTTAAAACAAGAAAGTGTTTGCTGCCTTCGAACTTCGAAGTCATCATTACCTAGACATATCCGGGATAATTCAGATATCGTTAATGGGATTACGAGCAAAACCTGCACAAGCCCACTGAGAGTAACAGCATAAATCAGTCAAACCATGCATGCTTTGCTGTTTTCGTCTGGTAACTTGATCGTGCATGCCCTTCCATTTCGTTTTAATTTCTTAATTTTGTGTTGCTGTGATATGTCCTTCTCAAAGAAAAGATGTGTGAATGTGTGAGTGGTCCTTTAGTGTGGGAATAGCATGCCGTACTATCAAAGTTGCATATCTACTTTTTCGTAGTGATTCAACAGCCCTTTAACTGATTTCTAATTCAAAAAGTTAAAAGTTGAGTCAGGGTATAAGATTATAATTTTAATAATGATAAGTTAAAATTTGTAAATTTTGAATAATTTAATTCATTATTTAATTTAAAATTACTATTTCAGCAAATAATTTATACAAAATACGTAATTTATGGGATTATTACTCAAACTAAAAGGTAAATGTCACCATTGAGTAATTGGACCAGTCATACCTTAGAAGGCAAAGTATTGACCTATCAAATAAGTGCATAATTATAAGTTAATGATAAAAGAGATGAGTATGTTCTCTTGAATGTAATTAGTAAGAGATAACTTGAGGGTGGCTAATATTGATGATAAATTAAGCGGGGCAAGATTTAGGTAGTTCGAACATATAAAAAAGAGACATCTTGATGTTTCAGTGAGAAGATGCAAAAGAATTGTACTTAGGAACTATAAGAGAAAAAAGGAAGACCTAAGATGAATTAGTGGAAGATAATTACAAATGATACGGCTCTTTTAGAGCTTATCGAGAACTTGACCATCAATTGATAACTTTGGCGAGGTCTTTCTTTTTTTTATATATCTTTTAAACATTTTCCTTCGATTCATGTGTCTTGTATTTAGCTCAAACACTTTTATCTGTAATACTCCCCCTTTAGTCAGTTTAAGTATTTTTTTGTTTTTATTTATTCTTATTTCATTTTATCATTATTTTTATCAAGTTATTTATTTATATTTGTAGGTTTTGTTTTCTTCAAATAGTTCACAAAAACTTTTTTTATTTTTTTCTTTTCTCCTTCACCTCTGGGTCTATCAGAAACTTACTAGGATAAGGTTGCGTACTTTTAAATCTCTCTAGACCCTAACACTCAGTGAAATTTCTACTGAAATGATATTTTTGAATATAATTTACAGATTATAATGTATATTTGATGATTCACTTAATGTTCATTTAAAAACTAAGTGTTATGAGTGATATATATATATATATAAAGTTGAATATCTTTTGCTCCATTTTAAAGCTTCTAGAATTTTAGGACCTTTCTTAATTACTATCAAAGTCAGCAAGGACTAAAAATTGTGTTGAAGATTATTTTTTCCATTGAATTAGGTATATATGCAAATTAATTGCTAAATATATATATATAGCCTAATCTAGGGAAAAATCATTCTTTGTAATTATATACAGATAATATATGAAAATAATATCTTTGTCCTCTCCCTTAAGCTCATGGACAGTGCATAGGCTTGGATGTGAGAATGTCGAATGGTTACAGAAGTAGGCTTCTAGTGAATATATTTGCGACCCGAAGATGAGAAGGTACAAATGTGGCATATAGCTTCCCTTCTTGGATCTTCTACTGTAGAAAATGACAATCAATCTCTAAATGTCTAGTATGCTTATAAAAAACTGAAATTTTAGCAATATGGAGTGACACTTGATTAACATAATGCAACTGAGATGGATACTCTAGGATACCTAATTGATTTAACAATAACTAAAACTAGATGAGTATTCTGCCTTAACAAATGAATTACTTCTTAATTCTCTAAGAAAGCAAACTAGTATCCAGTAAGGTGCACTAACTAGTAGTAGAATGTCTTGTTATTGGACAAGAGGCCTAATTAGTAATACAATAAGCTCGTAGTTGTAAATATTTATTTGTAGATGAATGAGTGATTGATGAGGTTCTTGAGGTGAAGGCATAAATTGAAAGAGCATAATTATTGTCTAGGTAACATCTGAATGAGTGACTGATGATTGTTATCCATGAGTGGGGAAATGGGTTTGCTGCCAAGGATTTATATGCTCGAGACTTAAAAAATATCAATAGCATATTTCCTTTGATTTAGAAAATTTCTAGTAAAAGATTGTGCAACTTAAATTCCTAGAAAATATTTCAATAGGCATAACTCTATTATACGAAAATACATTACCAAGTAAGCTTTGAAAAGATTGGCAATAAGGCTATCATCTTCTACTACAAAAATATCATTAACATAAACAAACAAAATGGTTAATTATGATCTAAGATGATAAATAAATATGGAATAGTCTACTTTGGACTAAGAAAAACAATCTCTAAAAGAGCTGAAAAATAAGGTGAACAAAGTTTTGAATGCCTATTTTAGTCCATAAAAGATCTTATAGAGACGGTAACTACATATATGCCCTTTCAACCAAAACTAGAAAGGCATTAGAAATATCAAGTTGATGAGTGTCCCAATTTTTTGCACCAACAACATTAAGAACAATGAACACATTTGCTAGTTTGGTGACAATGGTAAAGACATTTGTAAAATCAAATCCTTCAATCTGGGCTTATCTTTTTGCAATGAGACAGACCTTATAATCCTAAATAATACCATCATGATTATAGTTGATACGGTAAATTTACATTAATAACACTTTTTACACGAAGGTAAATTTTTCAAAGTCCAAGCTTGGTTAGTCTCAAGGGCTTTTATTTCATCCTCCATTACTTTTCTCCAATTTGGGTCATTATGAGCACCTTTGAAAGAGGTGGGTTCAACTTGCTTGGTGATATTATTGACAAAATAAAGGTGGCTGTTAGAATAAGAACTCAAGCAAAGGTAATTAGAGAAAGAGTATTGCGAACTTAAAGGTGTTGATGAAGGTTGAATCAACATTATGTTGTAAATATAGTCTACTAGATGTGTTGGAAATGTGACTTATCTACAAGGGCATCATTGGTTTTTCGAGTTAGTAGACTGGAGAGTTGACAAACCATGTTGGTGTGCTTTATGTTCTATTGGTTTAGGTTTGAGTAAAAGGTATATTTATTGGATGAGGTTAAAAGGTTGGGTGAAGTCAAAATCAAGGATCGGTAAGGGTAAACTTCATGAGGTGTTGGACATGTTAAATAAAGTGGGATTATCATTAAATGCAAAAATAGTTTCATGAAAAATCACATGACAATTGACAAAGAATTATTATGCATCTAAGTTGCATAATCTATGAGTTTTTCTTTTCCTTAAGGATAATCAAGAAAAACATATCATTTTACCTAATGATCATATTTGTTTGGATGATTGGGATTGGTAGATGCAAAACATAAACAATTAAAGGTGTATAAATGAGTAAAATTAGGACGACAATCATAAAGACCTCACAAGGGGGTTTTATCTTTTAAAATCGGAGTGGGAGTATAATTAATGAGGTAAGTGATTGCTAAAATGCAATCACCCTAAAATTTAAGAGGTTGACCCATTTAGAAATGTAAAGCATGAGCAATATTAAGTAGATGGAGATTCTTATGATCGAATACTCTAATTTTTGGGGAGTACTGTGAAAACTAAGTTGATGAATAATACCAAATGCAAAACAAAGTTCTTAAATTATTGATTGGTAAATTAATATCATTGTTTGAATTAAGAGTTTTAACACACATGTTAAAGTGGATTTTGACATAAGCTAAACAATGGACAAGTAAAGTGTGGGGAACTAGTTTGAGTTTCATCAAATGTGTCTAAGTTACTCTTGAAAAATCATTAACCAAAGTTAAAGAATAACAATGTCCATTTCAAGTGGGTATGGCATATTTGACCCAAACATCAACATGGATTAAACCAGAACAAGCAATAGTAGAAGTTTGACAAATCAAAAAAGATAATCAAGTTTGTTTAACATATGACAAATTTTATAAGGAGCAAAGCATGAGTCGGAATAACCTAAAGTGTAAGCTAAAGATTTAAGAACTTTATATGAGGGATGTCTAAGCTAGGAGAGTCATATGATGGAAAGAATTGCTAGCATACTTGTTGGACCCCGTACTTTTATTGGAGATTTGATTTATTTAAATGGAATTAAATGAGAAATTGTTGGTGATTATTCTTGTGCAAAGAGGAG
>JAOTAX010000008.1:3524127-3537729 GCA_025629825.1 Erythroxylum guanchezii
CCGATTCATTTCGCTTCGAAATCCATTCATTCGATTCCGTATTTCGATTATGTTTCCGCACTTTGTTGACTTGATTCAATTCGTTTCCGTGTTTGATTCGTTTCGATTTCGTTGTTTCCGTTATTCGGATTCGTTTTCGTCCACTTTGTTTTTCGTTTTATCGTCTCGAGGTTGGGTTTCGAAAACGGGTCCCAACAATATTAGTTGCCTTTGAAGTGTTCGTGTAAAAATTTATATAACCTTATTTATGGCCCCAAATTATCTCCTTCATCTAAAGGTCTTGAAAAGGATAATAATGAAGGTAAAATGTAACATTGAAATTTAAGGCTTTGGTTATTTTTCAAAATGAAAGAAATTGAAGCAAATGTTTAAACAAATAAGACTTGAATAAAGTCAGATGGGGGTGAGCATGCACATTCTCTTTCTTTATAATGGAAATGACAACTCAATTTGGTCCAAAAATTGAATATATGGAAATGGGCGATATATATGCTTCAATAAACAAAGAAGATTTATTAGAGATATGGTCAGTTGCTCTTATATCAATAACTCGTTCGTTAGACAAATAAGGAGTAAAAGAAAGTGCAAGATATTTATCGACAATTTTATGTTAGCTTCATTTACCTCCCAAAGAAGATGGAGCAATTCTTGAACAACATTTGAAGATAATAAATCTACAATTTAGGTGGCTATTCGAGGGGCTATTATGGGTAAAGGAGAAGCATGGGTATTCCCTTTGTAGAGCAGGCGACATGAGTTTGGTAAGAGCTAGAAGATTCATTAGTAGGCTCAAGTTATCCTTCATAAGTGTTATGAATTTGGAGGGCTAAGTCTTAAGCAGACAAATAGTTGGGAGTAGAGTCAGTGTGCTTCATCTTGGATCAATAAAGAATAAGTATAAGAAATAGTAACAAGTTCTGTAGTAAGTAATAATTGACTCCTAGGTTGAGAGAAAGTGCCATGTAAACTCATTAAAAATTACATAAGCATGTGTCACTCGAACTGCGCATGGTATTTATTTTGGGTTCACAGGGGCATTATGGTGGAGGGTCTATGAGATTCAATGAATCCTAATATGTGCAAAACATATTATAATAAGTCACAATGGAATCATCATATTAGCATAATATTACAATATAACATTTAAGCTTATAAATGTGAGAATTATTGATAATAAAGAAAAAAGGATATCAAATCAATTCCTACGGTAGCAACATCTTTAGGATAGTGAACTGCATGAGCAAGGGAACGATAGATAGATTGTAGGATCTAGTACATAAGAATCTTGTTGACATGATGTTATTGAGCATAATTCGAAAAGACTATCATCACCAAAACTTTTTTTTTAAAAACTTTTGAGCACCATTGTTACAGTAAGAATCTATGGATTATAATCATCTATGTCAATTTGCACGTTGTCTACCAACTTCACATTAATACTATTTGATGGTATAGGTAGTATGGGCTCTTTATATCAAAGGTAATGAAGGAGATAACAGAGGCTATGGAGATAGAGGAGGGGGCTTCGGTGGACATGGTGAGAATGATTATTCTTTCTGTTGATTTATTAATAAATATATACAAGTATGTATACAAATTAATTGCTAAAATAAAGGAGAAAAAATTTTCATATATATCATATCTTAAACGATAGTTTGATCTATTAGAAGATAGTCTGATCTAAGTAATAATCAACATCTATAATTATATATAAAGAATAAATGAAAACAATATCTTTAAAGAAGGAATAACTATGTCATACATGAGAGGCTTAAGGCCTTTGTTACAATATCAATTACTCTGATGCTAATTATTATGAAAAAAGTATTATAGAATAAAATAAGGAAATAAAAACAAAAGAATTTATGTAGTTCAATCAATTTATATGACCTATGTCCATGAGCTAGGAGACAAAGTTTTTTTATATTTTTAAAAAGACGATACAAGAAGGATAGATAACAATAATTTTACACAATGTCTCAAAAGTTCTATCTAAAGGTTCTCACCAAGGTCTTTTAAGGTCTTAACTTACAAAACCCTTGTCATCCTATGCATAGAGTAGAGTTATCTATAAGAAGTCTAATTATAGTAAAACTTTATTTTATCATAAGCCTAAGGTCGTTGAAATTATATTTCACCAAAATTCAAGGCATCTCTCACAATTTCTCATACTAACTTGAATTCTCCAACGTCTAGTCAGGAAACACTCACTATTAAATCTCCAAGGTTTAAGCTATTGGAGTATTCACCAAGTTTAAGCTATACTTGAACTTTTTAAAGAGAATGATTTTATCAACATGTCAGCCACATCCTCAAAGTGTAAATCTTTTTCAATAAAATCTATCTGAATGCAGTCAATTTCCTGATCATACAAAACCTTACATCCTTCACCATATTCTCCACTCATCTATCATTTTCCTTACTTTCTATAGTCCTCTGAAAGTTATTTTCATTCATACTATTGATGGTCAAAACATATGCGACCGAGTTTTTCCAACCATGTCTACTTGGCTATCTGATGGTCCTTCTCACTCTATCTTTGGCTATACAGGATTGATGCTTTCTTTTTGATATCGATTTATCTCCTAAACTAAAATCCCTTAACATCTATTCCAAACTGTTCTATTACCATTTATAAACTAGTACTGCTCATTGTTGAATATGGTATTTACTTTTCATATGTTTTTCCTAATATATGTTACTTCTTAAATACTATATTATTGAAGGTTACACTAAACTTTTTATTAAGTGCATGACGCTTATAAAAGTCTACATTTATGCATCTATCATCCTTTAATAAGCCCCCATTATGTTTGTCATCCTTCAATAAGCTCCCATTATAAAATTACGTCATCTTTCACTTACTAAGATGATTCACTGCATGTTTTATACCAATATACTATAATTCTTCTCTGAAGATTGAGACATAGCCACCGATCATATTATTGTCTTTCTTATTAAGGTATAGAAAACGTGTTGTAATTTTTCTTTCATTATAGTTAATGCACTCTTTATCATCTTAAGATGTCTACCATCACTAAAAAACTTATACCCTTGACTATTAAGGACTACCATAAAAATCAAATTCTTTTAAAACTCAAGAACAATAGACATCCAATTTTTAGAAAATTCCATTAGGCATCTTAATGCGCTCTGAACCACTTTCTTTAACAACATGTTCTCCATCATTACTTAATCTAACAATACCATTCCATTTTTTAAAAGAATAGAACTAGTTCTTATTGAAAATCATATTATAAGTGACACTAGTGTCTATCACTTATTCTTTTGTTGATTTAAAATTATTTACCAGTAAAACATCACAACCTCTTCCTTTGAACTTTCATAGAGTATAATAACACTTATTTTTCATCTATTTCTCTTTTCGTGTTTCCATTCTTTTCATGTTGATAATCCCTCTTAAAGTGCTCTTTAAGTTTACAATTAAAGCATCAAATAACATTATCTTTCAATCTTAATCGTGACTCATTCCAATTTTTAGTACCCTTTTTTATTACTCCTTCCTTTGATAACAACCAGAAGTATAATTGATCCACCTTCACATGCACCACATACCTTTTTCTTCAATTCTATGGATTGTAGGATATCCTTTATATCATTGGCAAAAATAGTTTATTTACCATATGATATGGTATCAATAAAAATTTGATAGGCAAGGAAAACATTATGTTTTGATCCTCATTCTTATTTTTAATTCCAACACCTTGTAAATCTAAGATGTTTAAGTTAAAATTATCAATGTGATTTTTTTCCCGTATACTTTTTGAATCCTTAAAGTATATAAATGCTACTTTTGATATAAATGACACATATGTGATATATTCTGATTCTTATTTTTAAGTTGTTTTAACAACAACATTGTAACCATTTCATCAACTACCTATGACTGGACCTCATCATTCAAACTTAACAATATTGCATTGTGCACCTTTAATAGAATCTCTTCTTTCTTCAATGCACCTAATTTTTTTTTATAGTTTTCTTCTCTTTCCAATGCTACTTCACATCCTTGATGAATAAGAACTACTCATGTCTTTACCTTTTATGGAATGAAATTATTCAATTCATTGAACTTCTCAATATTAAACTTGTATAAAGACATCTTGATAGCAAACCTTAGTTTCACAAAGACAAATTAAGCTCTGACACCATTGTTATGGTATCAATTGCTTTGATACTAATTGTTGCAAAAAAATAAAATAATATATGTAAAAACAAGGAAATAAAGACGCAAGAAGTACATGGTTTGATCAATTTTTATGACTTAAGTCCACAGATAAAGAGACATAATGCTTTTATTATTGTCAAAAAAATAATACAAGAAGAATAGGCGACAACAACTTAACACAACCTCTTAAAAGTTTTCCTCGAAGGTTCTCAATAAGGTATTGAAAGGATAAACCTGAAATAATTCAGCTGGAAGGAGTTAACTAGACTTTTGTATAATTATAAAAAATCTAAACTAGAAAACGGAATACAGAAAGTTGAGGAAATTCATGATCTCGAACCTATTCGATATTGTTAATGTTGCAGAAGTCAAAATGTTAGGGTGCTAACAAGGTCTGAATCAAAATCTAACGAAGTCCAGTCTTTCTGGAAGGCTTCTTCAAAAGACAGCTCATCTCTCGGTAAGTTTCCTCTTTTTGTAAAAGAAGAAAAAAAGTATATATATATATATATATATATATGTGTGTATTTAAAATAATATTATTAAGTAACTAAATAATAATTTGGTTCTTTTACGAAAATATAACTTTTTTAAGTAAAAAGAAAAAATCAAGCCTGCTTTATATCTTAGAATCTGGTTGACGACCGCGAAATCTTTGTACGGTCTTAGATAATCCCATGACTGGGACAAAAGCGGGATCCACAGAGACATTTTACATATAAGTGGGACCATGGCCACCAACAGCCGATGATCTTGCATTTCCGGAAGGAAGACGCGTCGAAATTCAATTCAATCAAGCACTAAAACAGCTGGAAGTCGCAGTGACCATAGCATGCCGACAGTCTCTGTTCACTGGTCAGTATTTTCCGCCTTCGCAGGGTTTTGGTGACTTTATCCATGACTGTGACAGTCACTTGCCTTCAAGTTCCACCCCGGTCTCCGGTTCCTCCTCCGCAATGTCTTGTGATCACGTGCCGCGTGTTCTGCGTAAACAAAATGATAAATGCACCCCAAGCTTTATCTGAAAAGGCAATTCAATTCACTTCTTTCCACAACACCCATAAAACTCCACCAATAAAATGTGGTCATCAGGGTCAATGAAAAAGATCTTTGGTTGCTTTTTATGAAAATTGCTTTAGAATAGATTATTGAGGGTATGAGGTCGATATGAACTAAATTTTATGTGAAATTTGAAACATTTTTATTGGCACCATTAAACTATAATTACATTATCGAAATTAATGCAATTAAAAATTTCAACTTTTTTTTTACTAATTAAAAATAAAATTACGTATTATTAAATATTTTTAAATTTCGCAGTTCAGTAAAATTCCTAATAAGCGTTAGTGTTGTTATTGTAATGTAACTAAAAGTTTAAGAGTGCCTTTAACATTAAAATGTGCTTTTATATTTAACTTTTTTCAATTTTCCTACTTCTTCCTTTTTTTTCTTCTTGAATTTATTTTCGAATGTCCATAATTTTCTTGCAATTAGATAAATTAGTTAAACTGCAATAGCTGTTCTTTCCATTGTCACTTGTGGAGACGATCATCAGGTTTGGGATTGCTGAAATATTGAAAGTACTTACTGATGATCGCATCCATTTCTTTACACAGCTATGAGCATAAACCCTAGAGACTGCAGTCATGTCATGTAAATGAGACTCAGATCATGGAAATTGTATTAGAAATTGGAACTGTACATGACAGTGCTTCTCAAAGTGAAAAAGAGAAAAGGAAATGTGCTACTTTTGCCCCAGTATTAACTTGTTGCAGTGCATCTATATGTATCCCAATTGATTATGGCTTCTTTTATATTTGGAGCTTTCCAATCTCGTGCAGCACGTTTGCCCCTACGCTATCTCAAACACTACAAAGTGTTTTTACTATTGACTTTGTAGAACAACCAATCATCACACCGATCCAATGGACATGAAGAACCTAAAAGACGTGAAGAATTGCCTAATCGGAGACAGTCTTCTCATCTAATTCAAGCTTTTAATGATTAAAAGCCAACGCGGCAAGCGCTTATAGGATATCACGTTAAAATTGTTTTCCATCAAAACCCTGTTTGATGGGCGTTTCTTTTCCATTACATCTCCTATTAGGAAACAGTTCAAGACAGAAATATTTTTACTTTCAAGTCTCAATGATCACGCAAATTTTCACAGTGTGATTCTCATCCCATAATTGTTTCCTCCATCAGCCGCCCGATATACGACAAGTTGACACTTCAGTGGTGACGCGGGGTGAATGAATAGCTTTAAGGGTTTCTCAGTTCTGCCATTATTTACCTTCTGTCTGTCAAAGTGCTTTAGTTAATACTTACCATTGTCTGGTGTGAAAATCTTTAGATTGCTGTCAGAGATACTCATGCTTACGCATGCTTACGTCTGTTACTAAATAGAACTCCCGACGCAAATTTTACTAGCACTATCGCTTTTTAACTTCTTTTGCTGCTTTAGGAATAAGAATTCACTTCTGTATGTGTAAGCCAAAACTTAATGATGGTTCAGAAAGTTAGTGCCTCTCTCAGAAGGGAAGATAACGACGGGTTAATTATTGCCCGAGAGCAATTGGCCTGTGTACTAAAAGACGAGAATGAAAAATTTTCTAAATCTATGGATGAAATTGAAATTTAATGTATGACATCATTACGAAAACTTTCCATCCAATTTTAGGTTAATCACAAGTTGTATTTATTTGGTAATTTGATCATCAAGTGTTCAAATCAGAAGTAATAGCAGAACTTACGGATTAGTATATTTTAATATAAATTATTTACAATTTAAATATTTGATTTTTTACACTTTTAATTTTAAATGTCAACGGCATAATTGTTTTAATAATTAAAATTTATTTAATATAATAAAAATTCCCATCCCTAAATTTATATGGACAGTTGAATTTGTATTAAATTTATATCTATGAAAAATCAAAATTTTCACCTTATTTGTTAAATTGTATTTTTGCTTCCAAATATAGATTTTCAAGAATTAGATTTGATCCTTAATTTGTACTATTTATATATAATGTAATTAAACATTTTATATTTTATTTAAAGTAATATAAGTAATTTTAAAATATATAATATATGTGTATTTCTAAATGATTTTTTGTGTGTTTTAATTATGATAATTTAATTGGCAAATAAAATTGCATTGTAGTCGTAGGCTATTAACAATTCTTAAGCGAGACTGTATTTTAATATAAAAGATATCAATTCCGACATATCATATCAGGTAATGAAAAGTAACACTTTCTCATCACCGAGTTGGATTTACTAACTTAAACAATCATTTTCAACTTAACTTCGCTGCAATAATAGTACGATTAGGAAACCACGTGTAGCAATAACATTAAATTACGACTTTAAAGTTCGTAAAATTAGTTAGTTTGACAAAGAAAAAGAGAAATAACGACGGCTTAGCATTATTAAAGTCAAGCATTCTTCTTTTTGGCTAATGCATAATGCCTGCCACGTATAGAAATCCACACCAATTCCTTTCATGTTTGGGACCACATGAACTGATAACCAAATAGTTACTTCATTGAAATGGGCCATTACCATTCGAAAGCAAAATGTTCATGATTAGGAGCAAATGATTCCATTGTCTTTGGAAACTATAAGAATATTACATCATACTTAGAACCAAAACACAACTTGGTCCAATTATTTTTTGTCACATTCTGGTGGGGGACCAACAGATTGAACGTCGAAGGACCCAATAGTATACTATATATCTAGCTAATTTTGAAAGAGACAGGGAGGGGCTTCCTGTCCTTAATTTTATCTCACAACTTTCACTTTGGATTATAATTAATTAATATCAATTGCGAATTATGTGAAGATGAACATCGTTTTCAAAGCCTTAACCCTCTTTAGAGAATAGGGGGAAGTCGTAAAATCGTGTCAAGACCAACCACTACTGCATAGTCAAATTAAGGTTGTTAATCATCCGTGTCTCCCACCTAATTTATAATTAGATCAGCAGATTAGCTACTAACTAAGGCCATTGTTACACAGTTAATCAACTAAACCGTGGCTCCTGGATTGCATGGCCTCTCCGTCCTCGGAAGAATATTATTTGACCCCATTAACACTCTGTGATGCTGACATATGAATTACTATGCTCGAGTCCATTTAAGCCTTGATAAGTACATTAGAAGAAGCGCTTTCAGCTCCTTCAAAAGGATAAGCATTATTTCATTTGAAAATCCAAAATTCGCCCACAACGTCCAAGTAGAGTAACACTATCAATGAGACTATCCTAAATTCATTCAACGACGCCAATCTGTTAGGTACTATTATGCTGTGGCCTGTTTGCTCGATGGAACAACGCCTTTGAAACGAGTGAATGCGCTGAGAATTAAAACGAGACTGTTGTGAAAAGCTGGTTTCCAGCTAACTTCCGTTTGCATTAATTTCACGTCTGAGTACGTTCTTGAACCGTCATTATCTGCTATAACTAACAACGACAATCCTATATGCACACGTACACATCTACATATATAGATGTATACTATACAAATATAATACGTAGTTCATTGCACCCTATAACTCAAAATCTGGATATCAATTTCTGTGGTCGTAAGTACATGTGAATGGTCAATTTTTCGCCTTTAAAATGTGGGGCTAGACTCTTAAGACCATTGCAATAAGTCCAGAAAAGGGAATGTTGTTCCCGAGCCAATTTGGTGCAAAACAATTTGACTTTATTTGTAGCTGTGGATAACCTCGAAGAGGATGTTGTGCCTTTTTTTTGTATTTATCAAATACGACTTTGATAAATTCTTCAGAAATTCTTATATTCCATACATGTTAAATAAAAACCAAGTTAGGAATGGAGAAAAGTTATCAACAAATTAATGAATTATTTGGGAGAATTTCAAGTTTATATTGTTAAGTGACCGTTTCACCACAATAGCTTAAGTTGTTGTGTGAGGCTGTAAAAGATAGATAGTTAGCTGTAAATCTGTTAATTGTATAATTGTATACAATTAGTTAGTTGTACAGTTAGCTGCAATTAGATAGATGAGCTAGTTGAAGTAGCTAAAGCATGTTGATGTATATATACGCAACAATTGAATCATTAATAGATTATTCAATTTTCTCCTTACCTCTTGCAGTTACCAAATTGTACATGGTATCAGAGACAATTAGGGTTCTTGATTCCAAAAAGAAAGAGTCTGGAGGGACGAAGGCAATTCCGACGTCGATATTACTATTTGATTGGTGA
This sequence comes from Erythroxylum guanchezii, assembly GCA_025629825.1. Taxonomy (NCBI): domain Eukaryota; kingdom Viridiplantae; phylum Streptophyta; class Magnoliopsida; order Malpighiales; family Erythroxylaceae; genus Erythroxylum; species Erythroxylum guanchezii. Next base: position 3,533,556 of record JAOTAX010000008.1, read on the forward strand.
AAGTTAGCTCATCAATGGCAGATCGAGAAGAGACTCGTCCTCAACATGGTGTTATTGTTGATGATGATCCGTATTTGCAACCTTCTGATCATCTAGGGATGGCGCTAGTGCTTACGCCATTGACTGAATCCAATTATTTTAGTTGGAGCACAGCTATCAAAACCTCTATCAAGGCTAAAGATAAGCTATGTTTCATAGACGGAACACTAGAACTACCCACAGATACAATTCGATACAAGAAGTGGAAGAAGGTTGATTCGATGATTAAGTCGTGGCTTCGAAATTCCATTTCTAAGGATTTAGGTGATAGCTTTGTCTATTCTCCTAGTGCCAAGCATCTGTGGGAAGTTTTGGAGAAACGTTTTGGGGTCAGTAATACACCCCAAATGTATCAAGTACAGAGGGAAATGATGTCTACTGAACAAGGAAACGGTTCGGTTACTCAGTATTTTAGTAAACTCAACCAATGCTGGAATGAGTTTGATAGGCTTATGCCTCCGCCTGTTTGTGGTTGCACCGGTTGTGCTTGCTGTGCAAGCATGACCAAAAAACTTAAGGAAAGAGCAAATGCTTCCAAACTGCTACAGTTTCTCATGGGATTAAACAAGACTTTTGATAATGTTAGGAGTCAAATCCTAAATTTAGATCCAGCACTTGACATTGATAGAGCTTATAGTATGGCATTGAGGGTGCAAAGTCAAAGAGAAGTGAATCTAACTTTCTCTACTGAAAGTCTAGATACTGCTTTGCTTGCTAAGGCTTATGGTTTCAAAGGAGATGACAAAACTGGAAGCAAGAAGAAGGATTATGGGAAAAAGTCTAATAAGCAGTGTGACCATTGTCACAGTGTGGGACACACAAAGGAGACTTGTTTCAAGCTTCATGGGTATACTGAATGAAAAATTATGTAAATTGCAGCACTTCTGATATGGTTATGGGGTTGCTCCAAGCTATGTAGCATTTATGGCTAATGTCAACAGAATTGTGGAACCATAGACTTATAATCAGGTTGTACAATACACAGAATGAGTAGAAGCTATCAATAAGGAGTTGTTGTCTCTTGAAAACAATCAGACATGGGAGATAACTAAGCTGCCGAAGGGAAAGAAAGCTATCAGATCAAAATGGGTTTACAAGGTAAAGTTTAATTCCGATGGGACTGTGGAAAGGTATAAAGCTAGATTGGTGGCAAAGGGGTATAATCAAACTGCTAGGGTTGATTTCTTTGACAACTTCTCACCTGTTGCTAAATTAGTCGTAGTAAGAACATTTCTTGCTTTAACAACTATGAAAAACTGGTATGTTCATCAGTTATGTTCATCAGTTAGATATTAATAATGCCTTCTTGCGTGGATATCTGAAGGAAGAGGTTTATTTGAATCCACCAGAAGGTTATACAAAGGTTGGAGAAGGAGACGTGTGCAGATTAAAGAAGTCTTTGTATGGTTTGAAGCAAGCCTCTAGGGAATGGAATTCAGAGTTTACTACTCAGATTTTGCAATATGGATTCTCTCAGTCAGGGAATGATCATTGTTTGTTTACTAAGGCAAATAAAGGTGGATTTTTCTTGGTTTATGTTGATGATGTGTTAATTGGAGGTACTTGTGAAGAAGACATCATTGCTGTGAAGAAATTTTTACACTCTGTCTTTACCATTAAAGATCTAGCAAATGCTAAGTATTTTCTAGGTATTGAAATCACTAGAACTCCAAAAGGTACTTTTATTTCTTAGAGGAAGTACTTAATAGATATTCTAGCTGATTGTGGTCTTGTTGGTTCTACTACTGCTGTAAATCCACTGCCTCGTAATCATAGGTTTGATGAGAAAAGTGAGATGCTCCAGGATGCAGACAAATACAAAAGGTTAGTTGGGAGGTTATTATACCTGAACATGACTAGGCCTGACATCACTTTTAGTGTGCAACAACTCAGTTAGTTTGTGGCTTCTCCAACACAAGCTCATTGGGAAGGGGCTATACATGTCTTGTGGTTTCTTGTTGGAACTAAAGATAGAGGATTGTTTTATAGAAGTGATAGCTGCTTGCAAATAACAGGATACTGTGATAGTGATTGGGCATCTTGTCCAATTACTAGGAAATCCGTGAGTGGCTATTTTGTGTTTTTGGGGAGTTCCTTGATCAGTTGGAAAAGTAAAAAACAAAATACTGTATCAAGGTCTAGTTGTGAGGTAGAATATAGAAGTATGGGTACTGCTGTGTGTGAGCTATAGTGGCTTGTTTATTTGCTCCAAGATTTCATAATCATCATCCAACTTCCGATTGATCTTTGGTGTGATAACCAATTGACTTTTCATATCACAGCTAATCCAGTGTTTCATGAAAGGACTAAGCACCTGGAGATTGATTGCCACATTGTGCGATAGAAGTTGAAGGAAGGTTTTATTACTCCTAGATATGTTTCAATGGATAAGCAAGTTGTTGATGTTTTCACTAAATCATTAGCAGCTCCTCAGTTCGATAACATTAGTGTCAAGTTGGGATTGATTACTCATCCATCTCCAACTTGTGGGGTGTGTGTGAAAGATAGTTAGTTAGCTGTAAATATGTTAATTGTATAATTGTATACGGTTAGTTAGTTGTACAGTTAGCTGCAGTTAGATAGATGAATTAGTTGAAGTAACTAAAGCATGTTGATGTATATATACGCAACAACTGAATTAATAACAGATTATTCAGTTTTCTCCTTATCTCTTGTGGTTACCAAATTGTACAGAGACCAACTTAATTGGTTTTATATATTCACTAACATACTCCCTCAAGTGAAAGCCTTTTGGGTTTGAAACTTGCACAGACTCACTCTACCTTGTGTTGAATAATAAGTAAGTGGTAGGATTTGAACTCACGATCACTTGGTTACAAAGGCTCTGATACCATGTTAAGTGATCGTTTCACCACAATATCTTAAGCTGTTGTGTGAGACCGACTTAATTGCTTTTATATATTCACTAACATATATCTTGTATACATATATTACATAAGCAAGTAGTAGTAGATCAATATGTTAGTACATTGTTAAGAGAGCATTCGAAATTTGATAGACAAAATTGTGATATTATATATATTAAAAAAGAATGGAAGTTTAGAGTGATTTGAGGCCATCTATTCAACTATTAACATTTGAATCATAGTTAGCTTTCCTGGAATTATTTTATCATTTTAAAAAAAATCTAAACTAATAAATTTTAGATATTAATGTCGATTGTGATGAATGATAATTATATTTACATATAAACATAATTTTTTCTGGCCAAAAAATTTCTATTTAGTTGCTCCGGAATAATTAGGAGATGTTTTAGAAGAAATAAGGCAATATGTTATGAGGTGGTGGTCTGTCAGACGTTATAATTTTTAGATTTTTTGGGTTATAATAAAATATAAATAATAATTATATAAAAATGACAGCATACTCATTTTATTTCATCTCCATCTTAGTTAGTATATCATTATTTATAAGACAATTTTAGCAAACATACGCATTATAATTGTTTTTCATTAATTTTACAACACTTTTAAGTATGATCGCATTGCTTTTTCTCACAACAGTTTTACCATAACAACTTATACCCACAACAATTATGCCCGTGTAATTTTTCTAATGACAATGTTAAATAGAGCTATAAAAGGTTCAAAACCTAAAAAGAAAATATAATATGGGCCAAAGTGCAGCCAAACCCACCCACCAACAAGCAAATATATTATGCCAAACAGTAATTTCGACGGTATTCATTTCCTAGGTTAAAGATTTAGTGCCTGTTTAAATGGACTTTTGGGAGGTCAATAAGTACTTTTCTTCACCACAAAAATCATTTTAAGAAAAATGGGTGTTTGGTTATAAAATATAAAAAAAAAACTTCTTTAATAGATATGACTTTTTTGGTAGCCAAAATACAACATTTTAAGAAGCTCAAATTTAAAACTTCTCAAAAAAGTACTTTTTTGGGTAGATTTTTCATATCAATTAATGAGCCTATTTTTTAGTCCCTTTTGTCCTTATATGTTATGCATAATTATCACAATACCCACAAATCCATCTTCACGTTTATTTTGAAATTGATATAATTTTATTTGATTTTTTTCAATATATTTTAATATTATATATATATATATATATATATATATATATATATATTGAAGAAGTGGGATGAATTATATTA
>JAOTAX010000008.1:3549694-3573279 GCA_025629825.1 Erythroxylum guanchezii
CGGGTACCTAATAGGAGTTAAACCCCCAACGGGTACGGGCATGGGAGTACTAAAAAAATCGCCGACGGAGATGGGGGCGGGTATGAGGGTGGGGGCAGGTTCATGGGGCGGATACGGAGGATAGCATACCCGCCCCATATCTGCCCCGTTGCCATCCCTAATCGTATAGTTTAATTTAATAAAGTCGAATCAATCAGAATATGTTTACTACGTTCACTATTAAAATACGATTTCTTATTTTGTCAGCACATAGAGATGTACATATGAGCTGGATTAAGCACGATTAAGACATAATAGTAATTAGTGATCACTGTATATTATAAAATCACCTTTCTATTCTTGCTTCTACTGCATAATTACTAAACTTGCGACAGGTACTCATGTAAAAAAATCCAAATTAAAGCATAATTTTCCCTATTAATTTCTTACACTTCAGGTGTTCCCTAGCTTGTGCTTGATTAGGGGTCACATTAATACGTGCAAACATGGTTTTTTTTTTAATTATTTCTTGCTGTTTTGATGGCTGTCGGTTTTTTTAACTATTTCTTGCTGTTTTGATGGCTGTCGATTCGTTCCTCTTGATCGATTTTGATGGTATTTATAGCTATGCACAAACATGGGATTTATGAACTTGGGGTAACTAGCATATGCCTCATAACTCGAACGTCAGGGAGCTTTATTGGATAGGGACCTAACAGGCAACAGCTAAAATTGGACTTTCCATCCATTGTTTCTGTCAAAGGCTAATTTATTTATATTCTGTATCAGCGTTTAGGTCAAAATTCAAGTTTCAATTTGGTTAATCTGTGTCTGGTTTTCTGGGGATGATTTAGGGCTGAATCCAACAATGATTTAATCTTATAAGAGAAGCTTGCCTACTTTTTAACCAGTTACTCAATCTGCTGGTTGAGCTAAGTTAGTCAACATACAATGGCTGAGACCGAGTTCTGGTAATCTTTAAAAAACAATTTTTTTATGCATTTGATTTTAATTTTTAAAAAATATTAGTTGGCATCCTACTCAACATCAAGTTAAGGCTTTGACTCATAATCCTCATACTTGCTTAGGTCAGAAAATGTTACTTAACAATAAACTAATTACATGTTAATCATCAATCCATCCTTAATGATTGTACGTACTTTATTTTGTTAATATTAATTATTTCTAAGCTTCGGGATTAGTCAAATACAATGCATCAAATCTAAAAAGGGAGTTAAAAAATATGAAGAAATTAAGAGAAGGGGAATTTTTTTTCTTAAAAAAGAAATAAAATGCCAACTCATTAGACAAAAGGGTACAGGAATTTCCAACAAGCTGGTCCAACAGGGTGATCTATTTCAATAATATTAGGTCACGAGTGACACGAGCATAGTAAATGAACATCAATCAAGAAAAAAAGCAATATACCAAAGAAACCATAGATAGAAAGTAATTCAAGAGTTTTTCTAAGAGCATATATAACGGAAACTTGCCTCTGTCATAAATGAGGCATACGAGAGAATACGGAAACAACTGTGACTCACTTGTCATTTTCCTTTTCCTTTTTAACACGTAAAAATAGAAACTTCTTAATTTGCGATTCTTGTCCCTGGCCTTTACATTAATTATTTCCATTGAACAGTTCCTACCAAAATAAATAAATAAATAATGCATCATGTCCATGCTAGTTGTCCAAAGTCATCTTTAGGACTCGAACTTTCACTGAAGTTGATCACCAACACCGTTTACACGACAGTTTCACTTAGGTGCTCTTAATTAAGACTCAACCTCAAAGTGTTTATCTCAAACACTCGAAGAAACTATACTACGAAAATAATAAGAAACAAAGGCAACAAGGAACATAGAGATACTATTAAATCAATTATTATATTACGTTCCCTCAAAAGAATACAAGGATTGTTCTCTCTGATTGAATGAGAAGAGTTAAGCTCGAATGAGCTATATATAGGCTTTTTAACTTGGAAGCCAAGTTACATTCAGAATCCCACTCAATCTGAACTACCTAAGATCGTACTAAGATCACGTCTATCGTTATCATATTACATCACGTGGATCAATTAGACGACACCCCGACTCTGACTGATAAGATAAGATATCAAAAAGATAGAGTTTACATTCGACTAGGAAACTAGCATCCTTATCCTCGAAGATCTCTACTATCTTTAGATGTTTAGTTCCACCGTAACTCTAACTCTCCGTCGTCACCACATTATCCAAGATCCCCACGATCTCTATTCGTTGATGATGCAGTGTGATCTCGCCGAAGCCCACATAGCACGCTGGCCTGATTCAATGCTTTCCATAATAACTCCGCTAGTTGTGGTCTATTCATCGGAATATGGGCTAAGTCCTTTGTCTGTCAAATCCTTAACTTGGGTCGAGTCAATCTCCACAAGGTCCGAGACTTTACCAAAATTTGCACCAAATCTGATCCCATTCGCTCACGTTGCCTTAATGTTTTCGCATGCCTCCCTTATGTATAAATCCAGCTAACCTTCCTCCTAAGGCCCACCGTAAAGGTCGCTAAAAAGTGCTCTAAAATTTAAGGATCTAGCACTAGTATACCTTTCTTGTATTACATCAGGATTACCAGTAGATTCCTCCTGTTCATATTCAACTCCTTGTAAATAAACAAAATACAATTCTTTCTTGAAATGAGATTAGGCAATCCTTCCTTCTTTTGCGTAATCTCCCATGTAATTAGGCAGACCAACCCAACATACAAAGGCAAGCTACATGAAAGCTACCGTCTTTTTATTGATCAAAGTTTACGGAAACATGAACTACATTTTCTTTTTTCTTAGGTTATATTTGGTTGGATGTAAGATTTTTAATAAAATAGAATGAAATGATTTATAATGTAAATGAAAAATTGTTATTTGGAAAGGATGGAAAGATTCATAATGTAATATAGTGAAATATTGTTTGAAAGATAGTCGGAATAAAATGTAATGTATGTATAATAATAATAATAAGTGACTATTCTATTTTTAATAGAACAAAGCATATGTTAATAGGGTTGTTATTAGGGTTGAGGGTATAATTGGTATTATAAAAAATTATTAATTGTATATTAGGTAGTATATATTTATCATTTATATCCTATCTTAAACCCCCAAAATTAAAGGTAACTCATTTTTACTGTTTAGGATACAATATGATGTAATGTTAAACTCTTCCCTTCTATCTTATTTTATTTCATTCACTATTATAAACCCTCCTCTCACAAAACATAATAATATTCCATTTTATTTTATTTCATCCCTAACCGCTCTGCCAAACATATCCTTAGTTTTCTCAAGTTTCTTGAATGTTGGCGACGGCAGCCAGTTTGATCGATTGTAACATGATAAAATCTTAACTTTCATTAATGGCAGCCAGTTTGATTAATCTGTTTTCCTTCACACGCCCCTCGTGTGCCACCATACTCTTAAGGCATTGTTAACCACTCCTCTCCACTCTCCAGCATTTGTTAAAGAGTAAAAGAACTGCACTTTTATATCCCCAATATTGCTCCAAATTGTTTCCCTGCTACCTGGGTTTTTGTTACCATTTGACATGGGAAAGATGACATGAACCCTGATATTGTATAATTAAAAAAAAACTTTATTTTGCTGCTATAAATGCAGCTTAGACCTTATTTTTTCTTCTTTTCTACAGTGCGATGCTTCACTTTCATGGAAACCCTGGAATGAGTTACAATTTAAACCAGATGGAATCAACTTTCTAACAATGTTTCTGAAACCCTGGAATGAACTACAATAGATTTCAACCAGATGGAATCAACTTTCTAACAATGTTTCTGAAACCCTGGAATGAACCATATAGCTCATATAGTAAAGAAAAAACACTGGAAGGATCATAGTCTTTGTTAAGAAACGGAGCAGCAGTTGGGATGTAATTGCATTATGCACTAGATTGATTAGTAAGCTGAGAGCTTGTTTTGGTCATTACACATCAATGGTGTATATGGGTAGTTGGTTGGGTAGACGTTCAAGGGCATTACTCCTGGGCCTACCAGAATTTATTGTATTTGGATTCTTACAGGAGACACTTGATGGGCTTTATAAACGTGAGAAACACATGCTCTCCTTTTGCGAGTATTCGCTTTCCACGTCCTACAGATCAAGCCTAGCATGTAAGTTGTCCCCTGCTAATGTATTTTGTTAATACTTGATTAAGAAGAGAAGATTGATCAAAAGAGAACTTTTGGAACTTAAGGCGATCTTAATCTCAAGCTTGGCAGAGTTCAATATCACTGAACTACTAGAGATCATTGGTGAACCATCAACCAAAGTCATTAAAGCTACTCAATGATGCTTAATGTATCTTAATGTATATATGAACTTACAGTCAATGCAAGAAAGATGCTTCATTTAGAAGGGTGTCATTGATGAGAATTCCACTAGGCCCATAAGCATTGAAGATATGCTTGATGCTTTATGACACACCATCTTGGTTTCTAAATGTTCTGTCAGAAGTGTCCTTTTGAGTTTCTGGCTCTACAGACTGCTAGTAGGTTAAGTCGACAATGCAATCCAATCACAGGAGGCGAATTATTGCTCATGGACCCCTGTACAGACACCCTGGGCAGGAAAAAGAAGCACAATCGTATCACTCCCTCAACTCATGGTTGAAAGCTGCAGAGATATGGCAAGAGATGGTGTTCACAAGTGGCATTGGATCCTGACGCTGCATTTGAAGTCCAAACTCTGGTAAGACAGCCACATGAAATGCATGCTTGCTGGGAGTAATGACCCAACAGTTGCATTTTGTTACCAAGGAACCCGCCGTTATAAAGCATAACATGGCTAATGGTTTAGTTTAAATTCTATAAATGGATGGATTTGCAGAAACCATCGCCTTAGAAGTGCGGAAGAATATGCATGTATCAAGACCTCTATTATCTGCTAAACTAATGCCGATCCTCAGGGAGTGAACAACAACAGCAGCGTAATATGATTCTTAGCCCCATCCCACCACTCTTTTTGGAGCTTAAAACTCCAAATTAAGCAATCAGATGATAATACCAGGAACCATGACCACAAACGACTACAGCAATGGTTACACCTGCTTGATAAGAAGCATTACACCTTTATCTTCCAGTGTTTAATTCTCGCTAGGTGTATGGTTTGAAGGATTTATATGCTTTCCGGTGTATCAAAATGATAGCGCTGATTGAAACAAATGTAGCACACTTATTCTGTTCGTTCAATTATTTTTGAGTTTCAGAATACAAAATGAAATATAAAAGCATAGCAATGCACCAGTCTAAGAACTCTTCTAAAAGGCGAGACAATGGATCATGCTTCAAGGCATTGGTATGTGTATGCATGGTGTATCATGTATGCATATCCTTCTCTTGCTTAACTTTGCCTAGCTCGACAAGCATTGTCAAAAGTGCCTCACACATTTCAAAAGACTCGGGCTCACTTGGGTCTCTCTTCCTTGACGAGTAAACCATCCAAGCATGATCAAGCTTTTTATCTGGTCTAACAACAACAGAACCTGGAACCTCAGCATCACGGCATGTCACTAACCCATCACTCTTTTCCCCATACCTAAGCTGCAAGTGTAGTGCACACACAGCCATGGCAGCTGACAAAGGAATCACTACAGGGACTTGGCGTCCTGCTTGAAGAACGCTGTCATATTCTTCACTCCCAAATTTTGGAAGTGGTAACCAAGGAATTTTGGAAGCCTGTGATTCATGATGAATTCTCGACATCTTTCATAAGTTAGATCTTCCAATGTTCGAATATCACCCTATAATGAATTTTTTGTTGCATAATAAAATCAGAGAAGGTGAACAATGTAAGGTTCAAATGCAACTAAGAAATCATGCAGCAAAGTCTAATAATCAACATAGGCAGATGCAATGGATAAGCAAGTTGTGAGAAGTCTCAATAAAAACTACCAAGGAAGGTTATTATATGCAAACTTGATAAAACATCACTGAAGTAGTTGTCTCATTTTGTGAAACAAGACAAATAACTGGACTATCAATGAAACAAAGCAAACATGGACTATGAAATTACCTTGATTAGCTTGCATATTAGAAGTTCCATGATCCTCCGGGTTTCTTTGTCAGCAATCTCACCTTCACGAAGAATATCAGAAGCTAAAGGAGTGCCACCATATGGGCTTTGCACCAATGCGAGTCCAGCAACTTTGTCTTTCAACTCACACCAGTAAATTGACAATGCAGCTGCAGCATCAACCCCGCCTTTGCTGTGCCCAAGCAGCATTACTTGTTTGCCTGAGCCCCAGTAAAGCTCCTCAATGTACTGCTTCAGTTCCCATGCATTCTGCTGCACTTATGCCTTCAAACAAGAAGGTACGGTAATTTGTTACTTCAAGAGTTCCAGAAGCATTGTTGACAAAAAGATTGTTTTTCTGAGTAAAGATGACTGAATTTTTAAAAAATTAAAATACAGTACCCACACCAGCTAATTATTATGTCAGGAGTTCCTGATTCTCCAAGTTACACTAGTCTAATTCCATCACGTATCCAAAGTTACCTCACTATGAATTTTTGCAATGTGACAAGCTAGACCCATCTTCGAAAAGAATTTCTTAGTGCCCACAAAATACAAGGGACTATGATTACTGAAAAGGCCTGAAAAAGAAAAACTTTTGTGTAAATATGGAGTTTACTTGCAAAACAAAAAGCACCGTAATGAACAACGTAATAGAATTTCATTCTCAAACCTGGTATTAGCAGATAAACATACGAGTCTGGAAGTGTGTGCTCTCCATTCCTGAAGTAAAAACAGAGAGAAATTTTACCATCTAGAAATATGGCCACTAACAGGAAAGGATTCAAGTTTCTCAAGGCACCCAAGTGTAGTCACTAAGGAAGAATGCTTCCAAAGGTTGCAATGTTTAGAGGCTTTCTTGGAAAAGGCATAATTATTCCTTTTAAAGTTAAATAGAATTAATTTTTATAAAATATATCTTATGATTTTTCAAGGTCATTTATGATTCGGTGCTCAAAACAACTACATATAACTGCACTTTTTCATCAAAAGATGATTAACGAGTTTTACAGAATTAAATAAAAGACGACACATTCCTCCAATTAGGATGGGAACAACAATTTACAAAGACAAGTACCTTATTTTGGTAAGCAGTTCTATAAATCTAGGTGTACCATCCTCCACAGGATCCATTCCAGGAGTATGTTGCAACTATCCAATGTCACCAGACGAACCATGCAATGTTTTATACACTCGAGAAGCAATGCTGAAAATGCCAAACTATTATTCTCTAAAAGGAATATGTTCACAAAATCTTACACCTGGACTCCAGTCTTCTACAGAATTAAACCCACAATACTGCAAACAATAAAACTAACTCCTTTACCTACGAACTTGAATTTGAGTGCATCTGATGTGGTAGAATGAGCATCTCCAACAGGCCAATGCCAAATTCCAGCCAAGGCGAAGACCAAACAAAGGAAGCATCAATCTACATTCACTAAGAAGCAAAATGTGGGCCACAAAAAACAAAAAAAGAATCATGGAAATTAAAATGAACCTGATTTGGAAAAGAAAAAATAAAACATTTAGCAAAGCAATTCTCTTATTCAACCCAAATATTCATTCCTCACCTCTTCCCAACCCATAACAAACTTAAAATGGAAATTAAAATTAAGAGAAACACAATATTAACATCCTTCGCATTTCATGAGTTTAAAAATCTGATATACATGCACACATACAACCAGGAGAACTCAAACAAAAAACAAATATACAGTTTAGGATTAGTCTCACCACATGCCTGCCTTGGTAACTATTTTCTTCCACACGAGAATAGTCATTAACCACATGCCCAATCTGGTTTGACTTGAATCACAAGAAGAAAATAGAAACTTTCAGCTTAAACATCAAGAAGATGCAACAATAGCATAATACTTAACCAATGTAAATAACTAAGATCTTCCTTACACTTAACGGATTATCAGTTATCTCATCATCAAGACACAAATCTCCCATTAGATGCTCTTAACCTGTGATAACACCAAAATTATATAATAACTAGAGAATATACATTGTCCACGAAGAACAAGCAACCAGTACTGTGAAAAAGAAACACCTAAATGTGTTCTTCCATATGATTCCTACCAGGCTTATAGTCTCACCGTCACCATAAGGAGGGGCACTTTCCTAAGGTAGAAAGACAGCTTTTTCCAAGGGACAGAAGTTATCAGGCTAACGACATCTATAAATTAAGCCCAGAGAAGCTACTCTTCCAGGTGAACTTCGCGTAAACATGTTGACACTTGCTACATCAAATGAAACAATTTGAATAATATCTAAGGACCACAGCCAAATAGGTCAAATCTATGATGCAACTATGTTCATAAAGTTCGTAATTCATTTGAAGAAGTGGGTTGGAATGAATCATTTTCCTAACACTGAATCAAATTAGTGGCAACTCAAGCATTGAGAAGGAGCAAAAGGGCCTCTCAAATTCATACTTTAATAAGCAAATCCCGGTAGGAGCTAATGCCAATTAAAACCAATGCATTCCAATTTTGAAGATTACACTGAACAATGAGCTGTTCTACTTCGATGTAACAAGCAGTCCAGAAAATGGGAAGAAAGACCACGAAAACATAATTTAAAACACTTACACAAACACTGCAAATCAAACTCAAAACCAAATCTATAAGATCCACATAAGAACTTTGGGTGAATAAACCTGTGATCAACTATAACAAATCAAACCACTCGTCTGATCCAACAAGAAATGCAAAATTACAAAATCCCGAGTCCAAAAAACTAGCTTACACAAATGAGATTGCCAAACGGAGGCCAACGCCACACAATCTGCAAGATCAAAGTTGGACAACCCAGAGACAGATAATCCTTTAGAATCAGAACCCATTCAATTTATAGAGGGAAGGAAGTGACGAGTATCTTGAGTAGCACCCATTCCCAAGGAAACAGTAAAAAAGTTTGAAAATTTGAAATTCAAAAGAAAAGAAAAAGGGAAAATGGATCAAGAATTGGATAAAAAGAAGAAAAGGGGCACATTAAATACATATATGGGAAAAAGTGGCGAACCGAATAAGAGGAGTCATGAAACGGAATGGAGCAATAGATGATCATTATCTTTTCTGTTATTTACTCTCTTCAATCTGCCTAAAGGCCCCACCTTGAAGGGTCGCTTTTCTTACATATTATCACCCCACCTTTTTTTTTTTTTGGATAAACCATTATCACCCTAACTTTGTTGACCTTCAAGATCTCATTTTTTCCTTTTTAAATTCTTTATTTGTTCCATGTTACCAATCACATCGGAGATTTGGAGCTGCTGGGGTGAGACAAATCAGTGTTTAAGACGGTACGCGTGTAATCATTATGATGAAAGTTTAGATTGTAAGCACTTTGCATTTTATAATGAATACGTGAAAATGAAAAATCGCGAAAACAGAGCAAGTGGTCATTCCAACAGCAGGGAAATGACAGGCAACCATATGTTGCCACTTGCTGACTCAAATGGAATTCGCCAAGTACATGGCCCGTTCCAGTGAGGAAAAGAAGGGATCTTGCAAGGTTTAGGTTGTTTTTTCCAAGGGTATCGCAGAACTTCTTCAGCTAGGACTCATTAGTGTACCAATCTGGTCATCTTACATAGTTGAGGTAATCAAATGTGCTTGTGTTTGCAGAGTTAAGGGCATTTGTGTAGTCTAGTTAAATATTATCAGTCAAGAGAATAGAATACTCAACAAGAGCTCACACGATTTGATGATTGATGTAATACCTCAGTACAGCATCTAGCTCTGCCAATGTTTTGAGTTCATCTACAAGAAAACTTTACAGGAAGATATGTACGGCAGAAATCCCAGTTTTCTCATACAACACAAGCTTCTTCAAACGATTTTGTCACATCTAACAAAGATCCTCGTTCTGCATCGTCGACCAAGAAAAGAAGGTAAGATTTTGTTCTCATTTACATTTCGGTGTCTGTTTCTCATCTGCTTGGTCCTTGAGACACGTTATCTAGGTTTTATCTGGTAAACTCTATTATACCAAATTGAATGGAGTGTCATGTGAAAGATATCATACTTCATTGGCTTAGCATGCCAAAGAAAATGTCGTTGAACCTTTCTGACCCCAAGTTGTAACTTAAGATACTTCTCTCCTGGTATTGACAATAATATTTCTTTCAGGTTGGGAATGTCCTTCTCTCCTAGTATTACTGAAAATGCCTGCCAATTGAAGACCTCAAAAAACGACGGGACAAAGTTATCTGATATAATTACAGGTACACACTCATAGAAGATTGCTTCAACCACTCGTGGGCTGTTGACCTCATAACCTTTAGGGCAGATACAATATTTGCTGCTTTTCATATGTTGGATATAATTCATTTTGCTAGCAACACCAGGAGGCATTGGACCAAAAATCTTCATATCAGGGTCTTTGTCTTTCCAGTGCTTCAACAAGATCGGGCGTAGATAGCCGTGCATATTTCCAGCATAGAAAGCAAGAATATTTCTTCCAGAAGCTGGTTTTCCTCCCAAATCTCTAAGAGGATTCCTAGCTGACCTCACATATGTTTCAGGAAGAGAGACATCCCTCCCTACTTTAAAGCCTGCAGTAACATCAGCATTGCAGAGGGCTTTGATACAGTGTTCCATGTGGTGCCTAGTTTCATATGGAGCCTGGTAAACTCAAGCAGTATAAAACATGAACAGTTAGCAAAAGTGAATAGATATAAACAACAAGATGTTATTGTGACGAGTAGTTTTGTTAGACTCATTCCCTTTGCCTATTATGGTTGAATCATTTCAAGGGTATCTGTCTTTTAGAATCCCTAAACTTCCATCCACCTCTTAATATTGTCAGCATCTACGATAATACCAAGCTTCATAAGCAAGTAAGAGTAAGAAAAGGAGACAAAGTATACATTACCCAATCATGGCAAGCAACCAGAAAATGATCTGCTCCACCTGTTCTGTTCCAAAACCGATATTTAGCTGCAATTTTTTCAGAGTATTCCTTCAAATGTTGCCGCAGGTTTGTCGTATTATGAGAATTACGTACGTAAAGGGTGTACTGTAGCATTCGTGAACTAAATGGCATATAAAAGAGGTGAGCCTTTCTTGGGTCCTTGACAACATAATGCTTATTTCCTTGCATCAGTTTCATAAACCATCCCTCTGAAGCATACAGCCCCTTCAGAAAGGGTACATGAAATATTGGTTTCTTCCCTTCTCTATAGATGTAGATTTTGAGTACCCGCTCCATGAGCTCATAACTCCTGTAAGTGCAATGTTTAAACTCTGAATTCACACCTACTTAGGGAAGTTTATGTTTTAAGGGAAATTCTAGCATTAGACTGCACTAGAGAATAAGCGGATATAATATTAAATATGAATCAAGGAGAACTATAAATGGCTATTCAATTAGATGAGACCACAAGAGATTTATTTTTCAGCTAATTGTTAAAGACAAACAACTCGCTTTCTTATTCTCTATGCTAGCCACAACCTAATATCAGAATTGCCAGATCAATTTTAGTTGGCTGCTGGATGAAGACCAATTCACCTCATCTAAGCCACAGCTCAAAACCAAACATGTCATCTCTGTTAAATTTCAACAGCATTTCATATACATATTGAACTTCAGTGGCACAGATAACAGTTGGACTAACATATATTCAGATACAATAACTGACTTATTTGACTTATTTTTATATTGATTCAACAACTTGGTCCCTAACTATCCATGCCCTTAACTAGGCTTACCTCTTAAACTTTGAGACATTTCGGAATAGAGGAGAATACAGATCCTGATCATTCTTCAAGATAGGAGCGTTTTCAATCTCCATCTTTGCAGCCAAGATCTCCTGATCACGGGCAGAGGACCATCTTGGTCTCTGCATTCAAATACAAAATGCTGAGTTTTTTCAAAAAATAGAGAACTAAAAAATTATGCTATTGCACACCAGGTCATACCATTGAACGTGAGGACCTACGGTGTCGCGATAGTATTTGGTTCATCTCATCCATTGTTGTTATCGATTTTGGAGGCATCTGACACCTCATTTTTCTCTTCCTAAAATTACTAACAACAGCAGAAACATTTTTCGCACTTTCAAGGTAATTCAGTGGAACAGTATAATTACTGAAAGTCTCATTTTGCTTCGAGTAGTTGACCTTTCCTGCCAAAGTTAGATTTCCTACTGGAGGGGATCTGAAAGTAGTGCTTACGAGCTCAACCTCCTTATGAGCTAGGCTTGTGTCCTCCAATAGCATACCATCTGATGCCGTTTCAGGCTTTGTTTTCATACTCTCGTTAAACGTTGGGCCATCTCTGGCTTCGTTTACCAATTCCAAATCAGACTTACTATGTTGACCCCTGTCACTTTCTAATATAAAAGGTTCATTTTCAGCTATCACAATCTCAGATACAAAATCATCATCTACCTCTCTCTCACCTACAAGCTCAGTGGGATTGCTCGGCCTTTCTTCATCAGATGCAAAAGCTTTATCCGTTGACCCATTGTTTATCTTTGGTGCAACATTTACCAATTCCAAGTCGGAATTACTCTGTTGAATTTTGGCACTTTCTAATACAGAGGCCTCATTTGCAGTCATGACAATCTCAGGTTCAAAATCATCGTCAATTTTTCCATCATCCACAAGCTCAGTGGGATTGCCCAACGTCCCTTCCTCAGATAAAAATGCACCCTCTGTTGAGCCATTGTTTCTTTTTGATGCCACACTATGTCCAATAACTCCAATTATGGTAGAATCGTTTACCACCTCAGCAAGTACAGAAAAGTTTGACATGGTTGATGACTCAAAAGCAAGAGTGTTTCGAACCATTACAGAATTTGCAGGAGATTGCATAAGTGAGAGGATGTTTTCATCGTATGCTCGATTGCTGGTACGGAGAAGCAGAGATTGAAGGGCATTCCCATATGGAAGCAATAGGGACTGGAACAGTAAGTGAGTGATAGCTATAATCACTATCAAAAGCAGCCATCTCGTCGCTTTCTTATGCAGTTGGATGCAGAACTCCATGCCAGGGAACTCACTCGTTTTGCACAAAATCCCAAAGTTACAAACCCATCTTCAAAAGGAACTAACCCATTTTTTTGAAAGCTACATAACGAAGGGAACCAAAACAGGTTAGCAAAATGTCAGAATCCAACAAAAACAGAAAATGAAGGGGAAAAATAAAGCAAGTATGGATACAAAAATCCATAGCAGCAAGAGAAAAAGGTGTGGAATTGAACTTGGAATCAAAAGTAATAGTTATAAGGTTCAGAAGGCAGCGTGGTGATACTCTTTTGAACATGAAACCGACGAACATCATAAAGCAAAAACTTTTGAGCCAGCTGCAATCATAATTATAAATGGAGAAAGTAAATATTGAACATAGAAGCGTAGAGTCACTTAGAAAGAACAAAGATAGAATTGCAAAGAGAAGTAAAAGCTAAAACCTGGAAAAACAGAAAAAAAAAACAACCCCAATTACAGTAAACAGAGTAAGAGACTTCTTGCAATAATCAGACAAAGGAAATATATCACTATCTACTACTGTTACTGAAATTCATCGGTTACAATAAACCGGAACATAATCAAGAAATGACATTTTAGTATTTGTTAGCCAAGAAATCAAGTACAAATCAAAGCATGCCAATTTCATATTCTCAGCAGCCAAGTAAATGGCAACTTATTAAGCACAAGCAAAACAAGCTGACAAGTCAAAGAAACTCTTAACAAACCTCCTAAGTGAGTAAGCAGAAGCAAGAAACGGACAAGAAGAAGAGGAAGAAAGTAATGAACTTTTTAGCTTGTGATGGTAACCTTTAAAATCTCTGATTTTGGTTTTAATAAAGAGATTATCAAGGTGGACATGGAATGGAAGATTATGTTACTAAAAGAAAAGAAAAGGGATAATGAAAAAGAGAAAGTTACAAGTTTAATATATATGTTTAAAAAAAAACAAATTTTCTTCATGATCTGTTTTTCTTTAATTCAGCCATTGATCTCTAAATTATTTGAAAAAAGAAATTTATTATGGATGGATATGGATCCGTTCCCTTGGAATCACCTGTTAATTTTTGCTGTTATTCCACCTCATCTCGTCCACACGTCCGTACTTGTCGGTCGTCGTCGTTATTGATCAGCAACTGTTCCTTCTTTTTACATGTTTTTATTTATTAAGATAGCGAGAGGTTGGTTCTCTTATAATTAGGCTTGGATTAGTTGTAGTAAAAATAATTAGAATTAATTATTTAAATAGTTAATTAGTTATGGGATATTTTAACACTTCTTTTTAATTGTAATTAGGACTAGACATTTAATTATTACTTAAATAATACAGTGATAATCATACTAGATCATTAAAATTGAATATTTTGATAAACAATTATCAGCTCTAATACTATATTAGAATTGATCAAAAAATTCAATTATTATTATGTGTGATATTATGGAGTTTGATTCTTTATTTTTAATTAATGCTTTATAATATGATAGTATTGACTTCTCTTATTTTGGTGCTATTGTTCAAGATTACAAACACATTTTGTCTTTATTGCCAACAATAGCTATTCAGTTTGTTTGCAAATCAGCGAACCAAGCGGTTCATAGTATTGCTCGTGCTGTTGGTTTTATACCTGATTTAAAATAGAGAATATGCCATCATCTTTTTTGTATGATGCTTTGGCTTTTGGCACTACTAATATAACTTAAATGCATCATTTCCATTATAAAAAAAAACCAACTAATTATAAACACTTTAATATTTACTCCAACACGTGAATCTACTGCACCGTTTGTACAGGTTGACCAGTTCTCCGGTTGTGCTTGTGAATGTAATTATTACCCCCATAAACATTGCATTAATATTCTGATATTTTCTCCATTAAATTTAAATTGCATAAAAAGCAGCAATGGAACACAAAGTTTAATTTTTTAGAAAATTCATTTTTTAAGTGTCAAAGCTAAGGTAATAAAATTCACAATTATTCCAAAATAGTATTTATTTAACGTATCCATGTTTTAAAACTCAAACCAAAATTTTAAATTGGTACACAAAATATTTAAGGTTAAAAGATCTAATCAATATTAAATTATTAACAATTATTAACAATTAAATAAAATTAAAAAAATGTATGATTAAAAAAGACGAATTTAAATTCTAGCTAAAAAAATATTATTAAATAAAAATTTATTTATTTATTTTTATCATAATATTTAAATTTTAATTAAAATTTGGTAAAAAAAGAGTTTATTTCTTTTAATTTATAAAAATGAATTAATTTAAAAAGCTAACAAATTAATTAATATATTTTTAACAATAACAGTAATTAAAATAAATAAAACTAAAAAATAAACTAATTTAAAATTTTCACGATTAAACTAATCATATCAATTTATTATTTTAATTATTGAATAATACTTCAGAATTTCAATTACTACATTTTGGTTATGGAAATGGTTCAGTTACTTCAGTAGCTAAATGATTTGTAAGATTATTCACAACCAAAAAGCTACTATGAATGCATTAGCAAATACAATTCTCTCTCAAAAAAAACCAGAGGGTCTTAGGGGATTCCATTTACTGACTTAGATCAAGCATTAGGGTGAAAGAGAAAAATTAGTATGTGAATTGGCAAGAGGGAATATCATGGTTGGCCACCCATAAATGCTCAAAATGGTCCCTATTTTTTTGTTTTTCCTTGAAATGTCTCATGGGATGCAAAAATATTGGCCAGCAAAGCCATAATTGCTTGTTCCAGCACTTCAAAATGATTCCTGTCACCTTTTTTTTCTGCATCCAGGACCATGAACACCTGAGCCTTTTTAACAGCTTCATCTGCTCCCAACCTGAAAAACTCTGTTGTACCAAATCGAGTGAAGGATCATATGGAACAGATCATATTTCACAGGATTTTTATGCCAAAGAAAATGCTTTTGCGCCATTTTAATTCTTAAATGCATCGCACGGTACTTCTCCTCTGGAATTGAGAGCAGAATGCTCCTCAAATTTGGGATGTCTTTCTCTTGAACAAACACAGCAAATGCCTCCCAGTTCAATACCTCAAAAAATGGAGGCACATAATTGTCGGATATGATGACTGGAATGCACTCGTATAGTAAGGCCTCAACAACTCTAGGGGTGTGAACTTCGTAGCCCCTGGCACATATGCAATACCTGCTGCTCTTCATATATTCTCTGTATGTTCTTTTGCCTTCAACATCACGAGGCATGGGGCCAAAGATTTTCATATCGGACTCTTTATTTCCCCAATGCCATAGCAGGATTTGTCGTAAATAACCATGCATACCTCCTGCAAAGAAGGCCAGAATGTGTCTTTCGGCCAAAGGCTTCCCTCCAACATATTCTAGAGGGATCTCAGCAGATCGTATGTACGTAACTGGAAGTGTAGCATCCTTGCCTATTTTGAAGCCTTTAGCAACATTTGCATTGCAGAGAGATCTGATACAGTTCGCCATACGATGCCTTGTGAATTTTGGGGCCTAAAATCAATTGGACACTAAATGAGTTTCTACATATAATCAAAGGCTGCATGATATGCTTTAGCTCAATTATAGCAGTTCAACTACACAGCTTCGCTTATGGTTATAACATTTTCAAATTTTTGAAGGTCATGAAATGGTATTAACTCAATGACTCTTACATCAATAGCTGAAACAAGGCAAGCGCGGTTTAATGATCATACATTTATCAAATACTAATCATTGGCACTTAGTCAAAGCTCAAGGACTGACACAAATTGTGCTTTAAAAGTAAAAGTTTTAGCATTAATCCGTTTGGCAATCATATAAACATAAACCTAAATCTGTAAAACAAAAGGAACTGGAAACATACCCAGTCATGACAGCCAACAAGAAAATGATCTGCTCCTCTTGTTCTGTTCCAGGAATGATACTTTTTGGCAATTAAACCCACATAATTGTTCAAATACTGTTCAAGGTCTTTTGGGCTTTGAAATTCTTGACCAAATAGTGCCCTTCGTAGTTCGTTTGAACTAAATGGCAAGTAGAACAAGTGAGCTTTCCTAGGATCCTTAACAACAAACTTCTTGCTTCCCTCCATTAGTTTCATAAACCATCCTTCTGATGCATATATCCCCCTCATCTTTGGCTGATGAAATATAGGCTTCTCTCCTTCCTTGTAGATATAAACTTTCAGTATACGTTCCATCAATTCATAACTCCTGAACATGACAACCATTTAAATTCAAGCTCAGTCTCCTGAACATGACAACCATTTAAGTCCAAGCTCAATCAGCTATAGGAAATATTCTCCAAGGTATGCCAGAGATGAAGTATAAGAGAATACACAGATGGTCTACTGAGCTGTTTGTGCATGATCTGGCAATCAATGTACTTACCCACCGGTGTCAGAACAATATCAATATCCTCCAACTCAGTCACCAAAATACTGGGGCTGCTACATATATTCCATGAAACAAACAACTCAACAAATATTTGTAGGTGAAAATATAGATGAAATCGTGCACCAGATTTGCCTGCTTCATCTAAAATGTGCATAACCTTGAAGCTCGGAAGAAAGATACAACTATTAGCTTATGTTATCCCCCAAAAATAGAGTTGCGTCAACTGGAGGCAGCAGAATTCTTTGGGTTTGTGATTACTTGAAATAAAAAGGAGAGCTAGAATATGTTTAAACAAATTTTTTTTTTACTAGGTGGCAGAATTAACGAAAATGACTGGAAAATGTATGGAATACAAACTCTTATTCAACACATATGGTACCCCTAAAACTGTAGGATATGGCACTGCCAAAAATATAATATGGACTACCTATAAAATAAAAAAGTTACAGACAAATTAGACATGAATGCATGGGTTTAGAACAATGAAACTAAAAAGGCTCACCTTTTGAAGACAGAAAAATTTCGAAAAGCAGAAGCATAAAGTCCTGGAATGTTTCTCATAACGGGAGCTTTTTCTATTTTCGCTCTTGCAGATAGAATTTCAAGATCACGTACAGAAGAACGCCACGGCCTCTATCACCAACAAAAAAAGGTAAGTCATAGTGCATTTAACATGCCCCAATGTCTACTACTTAAACAGATTTAAAATGTACCATAGAATGAGAAGAAACAAGGCCCTGAAGTAAGAACGAATTCATCTGGGTTATTGATGTTGGCTGTCTCACTGAGCTCTTTGGTGAAGAAATAGCAAGTGAAGCTCTGTGCAGCAGCTTATTATTTGCAGATTCTTTTTTTACGGAGAAATCACTGACTGATGAAGTTAGATTAACAGATAATATATGATGGGCTCCTGAATCTCCACCCATGTTCTCCTTGCTATTTGAAGAAATTCTTGATTCAGTAGGCCAGATGTTAGTATGGCGTTCAGCTCCTCCAATCATTAAACCTGATACTGCTTCAATATTTACCACTTGCATGACCTTCTTGGAGTGACTATATTTACTTTCCATACCTTTTGCTTGAATGGAGGTATCATTTGTGCTTGTAGTGTAACCCATCATAGAACTTTTTCCATGTTCTGCAGCCACCTTCAAAGCAAACTCATCGTTCTCATTTTTACTGGACACCAAATTGGAATTCTGGTCTTTATATTCTATTTCAATTTCATCAAGAAATTCTGCTTCCTTATTGGAGGAATAAGTATCATTTTCTGACATTTCGATTGATTCTAACGTGTTGGAAATGGTAGTGTTTTTCACGAATGAAATTACTAGACTCCTGTTCGCTGGTGATAGAGACCATATTTTACCATGTGGAAGTACAAAAATCTGGATAAGAACGAAAACAGTGACAACCGTAGTAACAAACCGCAGCAACCTCCATAATCCAGTGAGATAAAACCTCTCAAATGCAGCAGGAATATCCATAAGATTTAGGCCTGACAATCTCCAATGAAACAAGGTAAAGATCAGCTAGTCAATTGCAAGACAGAGAACCAACAGCCCTCAAAAAGTGGCGTCCTTCTTTGGAATCATGAGCTGCCAAAAAAGGAAAAGGGAAATTTAAGAGCAATCAGCAAAATAAGCAGGTTTGTTTGTATGTAGCAAACGTCTGAAACAAAAACAAAGTAGGAAAGTTTGATCAAATTACAGCCAATTTTTCGTCACAGAAACTTGAAAACCACATGAATAACCAAAGTGAATTATCTGGAATGATGGAAAAAGAAGAAGAACAAAAAAGTGGTGATAAAGGACAATACCCAGCTTAAACTCTCAACACTCAACATCACAAATCTCTTTAAAGGGTCAACGAAGACTGACAAAGGACCCAAGGGAAGAACTACTGCAAGCTTTAAAGCGCTCTCTTCTCGTTATTAACATCCAGACAATGAGTATTCATGAAAGTTTCTTCACATGATTCACAGTATCCCAGTAGCATAAGAAAACTTAAGAAGAAACTGCCAAGTAAGGAAGCTGAGATAATTGAAATTTCAGTACCTGAAGATGTTGAGACATTGACCAGAGGACCTAACAACTCCAAAGCTCAAAGCCTTTCGATCGTTCCACCATGATCAGTGGACACTTATGGCGTCCCATATCCAGTCCACCACCAGCATTTTAGCTTTAACTACATGACCTGACGTCACCTTTGTCCCCCCTCCGTCCTTGTATTTAATTTTCGTGTATCTTTTAATTTAATAACAATTTTTTTAAAAGTATCGAAAGACGTTAAATTTTAGAATTTATTGGTATTATTATGTAAAATATAGTAAGTTAAGTGGGATTCTCCTTTACTATTTTTAAATAATTTAAGAAGATATTTAAATGAATTTGTAAATAAAGTTTTACATTTCTAACCAATATAATTATTTTTTCTTACTTAAAATACAGAAAAAATAAAAGTATTTATCATCTTTATTTAATAAAATGTTAATACTTAATTGAAAAAGATTAGACGCTCTTAGAAGTTTCAAGTAACTTCCCAGCCTTTTAGTTTAAAGGTTAGAAGGGATAAGGAATATAATAATTATCTTAGGATTTAAAAATGAGAAATAGAATAAAATTAGTATTATTTTATTTGATTTATTGCTAAAAAATTTCTATACCAGTGTTTGATTTGAAAATATAAACTTGAAATATCAAAGGAATAAGTAATAACAAGAACAAAGTATTCATATCTTTATTTTTTTACTTATTATTATTCTTATTATTTTTATTTTTATTAATTATATTTTTATTAAATTCCTTCTTATAATTAATTTTATTAATAATAATTATTATTAAATTCTTTATTATTATTATTAATAAATTCCTTATTATTATTAATTTTCTGCTTAATATTATTCTTATTATATTTATTATTATTATTATTAAATTTCTTATTATTAATTATTATTATTATTATTATTATTATTATTCTTATTCTTATTATTATTATTATTATTTATTATTATTAATTTTCTATTAACTATTAACTATTAAAAATTATTTATTATTATTATTATTTATTATGTTAATTATATTTTGATAATGAAGAAAAAATGTAAAAGATAAAAAAATTTTAACAAATAACTCTATTTTTGAAATATCTAAGGATCATTTTAAAAATATACCAAAAATAAAATTCCTATTTTTATATCCAAACATGCCGTCGGTATTTTATCATATTAAACATACACCGATTTATCCAAGTGTGGATTACTTCTATCAACAGGAAACGACGCGGCTTCACGAGTTGCAAACCCCTTTCCCTTTAATATATATATATTATTCATAATTTATTGTTTTAAGGTTTTAGTTAAAATGAGAATTTTTTATAAATAAACCACTTTTCTTTTTCAAAAAATGACAGAATTTAACATGATTTTGCCCAATATTTGAATAATAATGATAATATAACGCCGTCTAATATTCTAGAAAAGAATCATAGTAAACAATAAAATTGAATTAAAATATATTTAAATGATTTAAAAAATAAGAAATCTCAATTAAAATGTTAGAGTGATTTATATATAAGAAAAATGCATAACGTAATACTTAAATATAGACCACTTTAATATAGTATTGAAATTGGGCAGATACGGGCTAAGAAAAGCTAACATTTGTTGAACTAATCCTTACGGAGTTGAGGTCAAGTGAACGAGAAAGAACATCTATCACGCCAAATTCATTAGAAACACTTCGATTTAGCCTGTCACCGTCCTGATCGATCCGGTTCTTCAATATCATCGTCATTCTTCACTGTGTGCTTCCAGAACCAGTGCTTTTCCCAGAGTAGATGCATCTCCTCGATCGGAACCCGCTTTGTTTCTGGCAGGAGGAAGAAGACGAATGCACTCATAATAAGAATCAAACCCGCAAACAATAAGAAAATTCCCCATTTAAGGTGACACAGTGCTCCAAGGATACACTGCGTTGTTAATGCTGTGAAGATCATGTTCACACAAACCACCACACTCTGCCCTAATGACCTTGTCTCCAGGGGAAAGATCTCACTTGGAACCAGCCATCCCAGAGGTCCCCAAGATCTTCCATAAGCTAAGACAAAAAT
Source organism: Erythroxylum guanchezii (assembly GCA_025629825.1). Lineage (NCBI taxonomy): Eukaryota > Viridiplantae > Streptophyta > Magnoliopsida > Malpighiales > Erythroxylaceae > Erythroxylum > Erythroxylum guanchezii. Next base: position 3,571,202 of record JAOTAX010000008.1, read on the forward strand.
ACAAACGAGGATCACGAGGAAGATTCCGATTCCTTTTGACAGTATCACACCTTTTCCAAACTTTAAAGCTAATATCACTGCCACGGCTACCTGCAAAATTGAAGAAGATATATAAGTATTGTTGGATTCACTGTTGAATACGAAAAAGGATCGGTGGAGTTACGTTGACAAAGATCATTTCAGCCCCAGCTTCCAGGAAGAATGCTCGCCTGCCAATTTTGTCAACTAAAGACATCGATATCAGCGCACCGATGACAAGTGCACTGTTGGTAATCGCATATGAAATTAAGGAGGCATTGTTGCTGAATCCTAAGCTCTGGAAGATGACTGGTGCATAGAAGAGTATGGAATTATTGCCGATAAGCTGTTGAAATGTAGGGATTCCCAATGCTCTAATTACCAACTGGGGGCGATTCTTCTTCTTTAGAAGGTTCGCAAATGGACGCTTGATGCCTCTAGCTGCATTGCTTGCCTCAATAAGATCATTAATCTCAGCATCAACTTTTTTAGTCCCTCTAACTTTCCTCAAAACTTCTCTTCCTTCTTCTATTCAACCTCTTTCCACAAGACTGTTAGGAGTCTCAGGATGGAAAATGCCTCCGACAAACATTACTGTGGCAGGCACTGTGGCTAACCCCAGAGATAGCCTCCATCCCCATGGATGGAGCTTTTCTGTTCTGAAATTTACGAAGTTAGCTATCAAAATGCCCAAGCACGTTGTAAGTTGAAACAGTTAGTTAACTGCTCCTCGGACATTTGGCGGTGACATCTCCGAGAGGTACAACAGAACTGCCTAGAAGAATGTTGTCGTAAATGGTGTTAAATAGCAGAATACGGTAAGGTTAAAAGAAGTAAAAGAAATCTGAAAGTTGAAGCAGTGGACCGACTTGATTACCAAATCCAATGCCAACTCCGAGCAAGCATTGGCCAACAATTAGCATAGGAATATTAAAGAAACTAGAGTTTGATTTGAAAAGCTATATTCAATTGATAAGATTACAAGAGTTAAATACAGATTCCATCAAGGATAAACTCCACTTTACAAGGAACTGATTTGAAATTCAAATGATCCTATTTATCTCCTAACTAATTCAATCAATTTAAACCTTTCTTAAAACTAATTGACAGGGTCAAACACGTGCACATATAATGCTCTTATAAATATTCAGTGCGAAGGCATTGACAATAGCTCCAGCGAAGAAACTTGCTGCACCAACCATGATGCTAGCTCTCCTCCCACCAGCTCTGGTTATATAGGAGGCTCCATCTGTGGAAACAAGAGCCGCAAAGTACAACGAGGACGTGAACAGTGTGAGCATCTGATCATCATATTTACAGTAATCTGTCTCCTTCAGATGTGCATGCTTCCTTCGATAGACATGCGGGAAAAATTCCTTTAAGAAATCGTCCATGAAAGTCACTCCACCTGAAACCAATTAAAAGTCTGATCAACATCAACAATTGGGTTCCAATCAACAGAATCCTAGTAAGTGGCACTGTTTTATACGTGGAAAATGACCCTAACTTTTTGGAAGCGAGGCTTGACCTGAAACTCCAAGGTCATATCCGAAAAGTGAACCCCCCGTGGATCCAAGAACACAAGCAAAGATGAAGTAACCAGTAATCCTATACTCATAAAGATGAATCCTTTGGGGTCTCCTCCTCCTATAAAAGCTCCGCCTGCCATTGCTTCAAGATGCTTCCGATTTTCTGTCCTTCATTTCATCAAATTCAGTTAATCTCTACCTTCTAAATGGCATGCTATAGTATTGCACTAGTAAAAGTTCTGGTAACCAGTAATCACTCCTCAAATGACTCGGAAATTAACTTGTATGAGACTCTGGTTCGTGAACAGAGCTTACCGTGACCACGACAAAGAATTCTACAAACCTCACCATTTGTTTCCAACTTATATGAAGGCTAACCACTCTTAGGAATTTTAGAACTCCCAAACCCACACCTAAGTATATTTAATAGACAAAAATATCAGAAAATAATAACACAAGAGAATTTACGTGAAAACTCCCAAACCGGAGAAAAACTACGGGCACCGAGAAGAAAATTCACTATGTGAAAAA
>JAOTAX010000008.1:3573379-3586854 GCA_025629825.1 Erythroxylum guanchezii
ACAGAGCTTACCGTGACCACGACAAAGAATTCTACAAACCTCACCATTTGTTTCCAACTTATATGAAGGCTAACCACATCTAGCGATAATCATAAAAAAGAAACCATTCGAGTTTGTCTCGAGTATCACCTGAGTCATATGTTAATTAAGAGGATCAAATTGACGAGTGGACTCCAAGTATGTCATTACCACCAATAAAAATGTTGACCTCTATTTGGTACTTACGCCATAATATATGGTATTTAGCATAAATTTCCAATTTAATTGATATTTTATAATTCTAATTATTATTACAAAATGATGTAAGTAAATTTTTGGATTTAAGATATAATTTGTATTTAATATAATTATTATAAAATTATATTAATAAGTTAGATATTCTAACCGTTAATTACCTTAACCTTATCTACTAAACTTAAAAGATAATAGTAAGATATTTATGCATTCTTGCAGATAACTACTCTTTAATGCTTGTTTATTTGAGTTAAACCAAAGCACTATACTTTTAATGTCAAAGCATAATTTATGTTTTTCATATAATTAAAAATAATTTAATGGCCGTTGTTATTCCAATTAAACCAAATATTTATAACTTCTAATTTTCCTTTTCAGATAATTAATTGATCCTTTCTTAGTTTGGTTTTACAAAATGGGAAAATTTTAAGTTATACGTTGTTTTTCTTGTAAAAGAAGAAACACTAAAAAGTAAATTGAATTAAAAAAAAAGTGATCCGTAAAAAAGGTTATGCAAGTTTGATATATGTGTATCACTCTAAACCTATCTCTTCCTTTATTGTAGATAATGCACATAGGTTAAGTTGGAGTAAGTGTCCTCCGTATATAAATACTACGACTTAGTTGTTAATGTCAAGTTTCTAACAATGGATTCTTCCGTAGAGGTCACTTTTGCAGAGCTCAAGAACGTTGGGCTTGCATCCATGACTCTTTCTTTGATGAAACAAACAAAATTCGACGAGCAAACAGTTTCTGCTTTGAAGGATTTGAAAGAAAAATGTGAAGTCCTTGAAGAGCACAACTTAGACGGCGCACAAGTGGCAGTTCATCGAGAAGGTAATATTGCTCTCAACCCTGAGCTTCAACAAAACAATGGAAACCCAAATCCTACAATGCTGCTCCAAAGCCAACAAGAGCAAGTACCTCGAATGAGGCAGATAATAGAACTGTACGTACCACCTGAAATCCCTCCAATCCCGTCTCTTCGTGATGTGTTTCTCACAGGCAGACGCAGCAGACCCTTTGAAAGACAGCTTACAGAGAGCGACGTGAGGAATGATCTATGCAGGCTTTCGATAGCCAAGAAACACGCCCAGATGTTTGTTTTGCCAATGCTAAATCCTGACGAAAATCTTCAGAACGGAGTTGGAGTGACTATTTATGACATCAATGGCAGCACTTTTAATATGATCCTCAGAATTTGGGCTTCTAAGTTTTATGTCCTGACCGGAGGTTGGAATTCGTTTAAGAAGGTGCACGGGTTGCAAGAGCTTCGAGATTTCGTTACCTTGTGGACATTTCGACATTCCTCTACAGGTAAACTTTGCTTCGCTATCATGCATCGAAGTTTACCTTTGTCTCAAACACCAACCAGGACTCGCCGAAGGAAAATGTTGAAGGAGCATTGATGGCACTAGTTATACTGTGTAGCATAGCTGATTCGTTTTCCTGATTAGAAGTTATTCAGACCATAATCCTGAAAACGAATGCCTAGTTTTGTTCTGTTTACTTCTATTTTTGGTCACTCGCTCGTAATATATTAATTTGATTTTCGTTCACCGACACAATAGATTTGTTTTATCTTATTTTTAGACTTTATGAGTTTATGTTATAGTAATTAACTATACTAAAACATTAATTTGTAAAGTAATTTTGCAAGCAGATTGTCTAGCTAGCATTTTTTCAAAATTTCAAATTTGGAATGATATTTTTGAAGCCTTTTTTTTTTAATTACATTAGATATCCCGGTTTAGCCAGATTAATCCTAAGCCCTTACGACCCCATCCTAAGAGCCTAGAGGATGTAAATCTGGAACTCCAAGATCCCTCAGGTTCCTACGTAGCCTGTACATTTCTGCTCACAAGGAATTTTCACATATTTGATTGTTCAGTTGATGATTGATCACTGACTCCTCCTTGCTCAGCATCAAGTTCCCATCAGCTCCTAGGTTCTCTAGTAACTCCAACTCTCACACTGTCGCTAGAAACGAGGCATCCGTAATTGATCCGATTAATGAGCTGTGTTTAGGGGACTAGAGAATCATCAATAGGAATATGCCTATTTCCCCTCATTTGGAGTGACTCGAACTCAAGACCTCCTTTTTAGGGGAGAGTCTTAAGTGAAGCTCTCTTTTTAATTGTATAGGTTGATGCCTGTGGTTTTTTTTATGCGATAGTTTTAGTTTCTTTGGTCGTAACAAAAAAAAAACGGAAAATTATTAACTAATTAACAAGGTTTTAATTCCCTCCTTAAATAAGAGCCTAAAGTGTACCTTTGCTTGCCAAATATGATAAAATCGTAATTCATATCCATTAACTCGAGCAGTTCTTTCAAACGTGTAAACTAACCGACAAAGGCAAAAGTTATTTTCCACCTCAAGGTCTTCTACCTCGTATTTTGCATAAATTCTAATATCCAAACACATGAAAAATGAAATTATAATTTTAAAAAAATAAATTTGGACAATAATTAATTTTTCTTATGTTTCTACTTCAAAATTAAATTAAATTAACTTTGGTTGTTATAGTTATATAAAATATATTTTTATTTAAATTTCTTATTTTATAATAATTTAGATTTTAAAATTGAACATGCTGAAAATAACTATAATTAATAAATAACTTATAAAAGTGTTAATTGACCAAATTTTGTATTAATAAAAAGGAATAACTTTTATATAATGGCACCTTGAATGTGTCCAAACAACAATACAACAATTTAGAGAAATTAAAGAATTAACAAAATTGTGTTGAACGACTAAAGAGGTACACGATGAACACATGGTGCAGAAAGAAGTCTTTTTTTAACAAATCTCCGGGCTCCAACCAGTTTTGAAGCAGAAAGAAGTCTTTTTTTAACAAATCTCCGGGCTCCAACCAGTTTTGAAGTTTCTAACCTGAAGTTTCTTTGTTCACAGACCTCTCTGTGTGCGTAAGGAAAATCCTTCAAAATCTTGGTTTAATCCACTGCGTATCTTTTGTTCAGGTACTTGTTCTTATCACTTCTCTTCTCGGTTGGTTTTATCTACTTCTGTTTTCCACTCTTTTTAATAACTATTTGGATTCCGTTGTGTAACCCTTTTTGTTTCCTCTTTCTGTATGAATTTGTGGGAATTGAGTAAACTTTTGATCTTTCTGTGTCTGGCTTTTGGGGTATTTATCTTGTTCTTGATTTATGAGCCTATTTAAGGTCCTGTCTATCAATCAGCGTGTATAGCGTTTGATGGGTATTTTTGATTTCCTTGATTTCCGAGGTTGCATGCTTCGTCAGATCATGTTTAGATCTGGGAATTCATATTTGCTCGCTAAGAAAAAGGTTTCTAGGAAAGGAATATGAAGGACAGGGAAATTTGGGTTTTTTTCGTTTCTCGACATATTTCTTGCTCTTTGTCGTCAAGTTCGCGCTTTTCACTCAAGAAAAACTATACATCCATGCTAAGAACAATTCGATTATGGTACTTCATTCTGCTGTCCTTTCGGAGTTTGGTCTTGTACGGTTCTTCTGCAATCAAAGTTTTGGTCTTTTCAGTTGGATCGTAGATCTTGGCAAGTTTGCTTTTACTTGGAAATTAGTTCCGTAGAGGTAGGAGTAGTCTTTGTACTCTAAAATGTATAGAGAACCCCTGTATTTTGCTTAAGCCCCCTTATGTCCCTTCTGTTTCATTTCTTAGATTTATTAGCTTGAAATGTTGTGAAATACTAGTTTGTTTGTCTCTAGATACAAATTTGAGTAAGAAACCTTTGGTAACAGCGATAAAGTTCTTTTGTTTGACAACTGTACCATATTTTCCTGCAATAAAGTTTGTTATATCAAAGTGGCCTTGAGCTGCTGATAGCTAGATGCCAGTAGATCGATTTGATAAGCATTAGCACTTCCTTTTTAAAAGCCTCCACTTGGTTTAGTAGCATTAGTTCTTTCTTGTACTTCAACATGTTACTCTTCAAAATATGATTGATTTTGGGAAATGAGTTTTTATTTATGAGGTAACGCTTTTGCAGGAATGTAAACTGGAGATGCCTACCTCCCAAATTGGAGACAATTAGAAAAGCTAATTCCTAAACCAGATTGGCATCTTTCCTCCCTGAACATGGAGGATGAGAGTGGGCTTGAGCTCAGCTTGGGTCTAGGTTGTGGCATATCAGCTGGGAAATCCAAAGGGAGAAGTGGAAGCTCTTCCGACAATAGGACTGATGATGGCGATAGAGGTAACAAACTGGAAGATGACTTTAAAAAGTTCCTTTATTCCAATACCCAAAAGCAGGATTCAGGTACTGGATCACAAAGTTCAGCGAAATCCCAGGAAAAATTTTTAGTTGATCTTTCCAAGGCCAATGCAAATGCAGATGCCTCTGCAAATATTAGCAACATGATGCTGTGGGTTTCATCTGGTAATAGGTCTACTGAAACTGAAGAAGAAAAGAGGCCAGAAGTGGGTAGAAAACGCAAAATGATATCTGATGAGATAAATAACGAGAAGAAACATGAGAGAGATGCTCAGTATCCTGATCTACCCGACAAGAAAATATCACATATATCAGTAACAACAGATGATGGCTCAACTGCAGAAAATGAAGATGTGGCTGACTCGGAGGTTGAGGGCTCAACATCAAGGTTGTTCTCTAATAACGATGATGGCTCCAAACAATTTGTTGGAGTTAGTGGTCCTTCAGAGATTCAAAAGGAAGTTCGTGGTTTTTCAAATTCAAATGTTGCGGAGTTAGAACGACAAAAGAGACATAATAGTTCAACATTAAATGAATTTAAACAGGGGAACTTCAATTTTGGTGTTCCTTTTCCAGTTCAGCCAATAAACATAGCGAATATGCCCTACTCCTTTGCAACAAAGGAGTCCAACTCTCTTGATGTGTCCAGCAATTCGGGAAATCAACTATCAGGCATGATGCAGGTGATGCCTTCTTTAAATGCTGAGCAACAAAAAGGAACCCAGTCCATCAATCCACCGAATTTGCCTGTGACATTTGGCTATTCACCTGTCCAGCTTCCAACTTTGGATAAGGAGAATCCCTGGGGCTTTGTTCCTCATGTTCAACAGATCCATCCTTCCTCTCTTGGAAGAGGTCAACCAAACTCAGAGAAGCATAATGATGGATTGAAGATTCCTCAAGGTATACGCCTCACTGCTTTTATCTGTTTTAACTTATCTAAGAAGAATAAAACATTTCAAGGAAAGTGTTCCATTATTTTCATCACCACCCTGCATAGTCTTATATGATCCAACTGATGATGCATGTTTTGCGTAATGCTTGCCTGGATTAGAGTATGTAAAGCTAGTAGAATTAAAATATCTAAGAAATATGAAGAATTATGATATGCATTGTGTGCTAGTGGAGAACATCTAAGATTTTCTCAATTGACATTATCGACCTTTTACATGATACCATGCTTTAGTGTGCTTGTTTTGTTGGATTACACCCTTCAATGTTGTCATATGACATCCAGTGACCATTGATCATTGATATTGGTATATTAAGAGTTATAGTTTAATTTCCTTTGGAAGGACTTCACATATGCTTTACTTTTCTTTAACATCATTGGTTAATGTAGCAGCTGCCCAGTTAATGGCTCGAAATTTATCTGATGCTACGCATTATAACGGGAGAAAACTAGAGCATGCCATAAATGATGGAAAACAACACATTACAGAAGAAGGTACCTCCTTGCAAGCTGATAATGATGTAAAAGGAAGTAACATGGACCCTAGGGCAAACGATGCTCCTGAATGTTCAGCAGCCGAAGGCCTCTTGCTTGATTTCTCTGCAATAAAGCCAGGTATGGCTGCTGCTGTGAAATTCGGGGGTTGTGGTTCATTTCCTAATTTGCCGTGGGTATCAACCACTGGCCCGAATGGAAGGACTATATCTGGTGTCACTTACAAATATAGTGCAGATCAAATAAAAATTGTTTGTGCTTGTCATGGTTCTCACATGGCCCCTGATGAGTTTGTTCGTCATGCAAGTGAGGAGAATGTGGAGTCAGAAAGTGAGACCAATATAGCAACGGTTCCTAGTACCAATCCTACTACCTCTGCTCGGAGTTGAGGTCCACCATCGTCCCTCTTTCGAACTACACCTACGTTGTCCTTGTTCAAAGAAAGTTAAGTTGTGACAGCACATTGAGCTAGGATCGTTCTTTGATCTTACTCCTCTGTTTGCTAACGTTAGCTTCACGCATTGTTGCAATCACACGTTGCAGTTGTATGTTATAATATTCCAGCTGCATTTTTTGTGCCCATGGTAATATTTGAGAATCACAATTTGATTTCCCTCCTCCTTGCAAGGCTCTTACGTCAAAACTGAAATGTCTAGCCTATAGCTAAGTGGCGGAAGGCATTCTTTTTGTATTTGATTAGACGAGTAATCAGCAGGTGAATGGAAGTTCAGAAGATGATATCAGCTCTAAAGGAACTATGATTTATCTCCCTAAAATCTTGATCTGGTAATCAGCCATATGAAGTATGTTTTGAGATTGTAACAATTTCATGATTTTCTTGCTTGAGAATGGTAAAATCATTGTGTGAGAGGTGTAGCCTCTGGAGTCTAACCATCTGTTAGCAAACTGCTTCATGATTTGATGAACTCTCTCTTAAAGAAAATGAAATGAACTCATTATCAACTTGTAAGCGGAGATGGCTAAACACAAGTGTAAAAACCAAAGACAATAGTGTGTCGTATGGGCAAAGGACTCTAGTGGACGCCATTGCCAAGCTTTTTTGTCATTGAATTTGAAGAAAACTTGCAGTTAGTGTCATGGTACATGTGCCATGATCAGTAAACACCGCCGGATTTCGTGTCGGATTCCTTACAGCTTGGAATTAAAACATCCAATCCATCCATTGCAGGAACTCTCTTCCCTCCCTCTGTTAACACTTTCCGGTCAACATCTTTGATAAGTTGTGAATGGTATTTGCGTACGGTCTGCTACTTGGTTTAATTTGTTTATTAATTGAAGGTATCATTAGTGGTAAGCACATAAATTTAGTTATTATAAAACTTGACAGCGCAGAATGGATTCAGTTGGCCAACTAAACAATGTCTTTCCTCTCTTTCAGGTAAAACGTCACTTTTGAGTTTGTCACTAATTGAAGGTATCATTAATGGTAAGCACATAAATTTAGTTATTATCAAAAAATAATAATTATATATAAATTTGTTTATTAAAATTTTTGTTACTTTAAATTTATTATTAATTATACCAATAAACATTTTTATATCAGTTCATGTCCTAAACTTAGTAAACTACCAATAATTAACAAAACCATTGACAAATTGGTTAGTTTGAATGTGACCAAGTTCAAAACTTTAATTGATCAATCGAAGTTTACTTTCTCTAAATCATGCGGAGTTTTCTTAAAGTGTGGATGGAGAAGATTGTGGGAAGAAGATGATTAAAGTTATTGTATAGCCAAATTGAAGTAACAAATCCTAACAGAATAAGAAAGTAACAAACCATATTAAATTTCTCCAACCCTTTAGCTAAGCTATATAGATTCATTCAGCATGTAAGCTGGCCTCTGCAGTGACATCAGCTAAGCAATACCCACTTGCGAGAAGATAAAGACTTATTTAATGACGTTGACCTTACTTATTTTGCAGTAATAAAAAAATATTACCTTCAACCATGGATTCTTATGAAGGACAAGACGAAGGAATATGTTTTCAACTTTCATTGGAAGTTCATGCCAAATTAGACATAAATGTTACGTTACCAGAGTTTGTATTTTAGTGAAGAAAACTATTATCTTACGTCGGGATGAGGAGAGGGCTTGTTAATGTTAGGCCAATTTGTACGCGCATTATATGATCCCCTCCTCCACCTTGTCATCACTGCCGAATATCAAAAGTCGTATACTTAGGACCAGAATATAAAAATGGTTTGTCAAATATGGACACGAAGTACCAGCCTGAGAAGAAACCAAGAAACTTTGAACCATGTAGATGCCATTTTGGGGAGTGACATCTTAATATATCAACCTCTCCAAGCTCTTCCTAACCCATTTATCAAATCATCACTAAACATAAATACAAAGATACAGAATGCTTGTTGGAGCTGATTGAAATTCTGGGAAAAAGGTTTTGGGTTTGTTGTTGTCTTTTCCCATGAATCATTTGGGTCTGTTCATTGCAAGTCTCCTTTTGGTGATAATTCGAGGTGAAGCACAGACCAGCGTTCCTCAGGCTGACAGTTCACAAAATCTTGCCTCAAATTTCCAACCAAGTCTTGCCGTCGTCATAGGAATTCTCTGCATCATGTTTTCTGCAACTTTTATGCTCATACTCTATGCGAAATTCTGCTACAGAGGAGCTACCTTTCACGCTGCCTTACAAAACGGTCCTGGTCTGCTTCAGTCAGGAGCTTCACGATTCTCTGGAATAGATAAAACCGTGATCGAATCTCTCCCTTTCTTCAAGTTCTCTTCACTTGGAGGGTCTAGGCAAGGGCTGGAGTGCGCAGTCTGCTTGTCAAAATTCGAAGATATCGAGGTACTCAGGTTGTTGCCCAAATGCAGACATGCCTTCCACATAGACTGTATCGATCAGTGGCTAGATAAACATTCAAGCTGCCCTCTTTGCAGGTGCAAGGTCAGTGCAGAGGACCTAGCAACCTTGGCATATTCACATAGTATGCGATCTCTGATGAATCTATCAGAGGGACGTCAGGATTCAAACATAGAGCTATTCGTGCAGAGAGAGGAAATTCGTCAAGGGTCGTGGAGACTTAGCATTGGGAACAGCTTTCAAAAACCTGAGAAATGTAACAAGGAAGAACAGTCTTTGATTCAAGAAGAAACTGAGATATGCACCCAATATGACAAGAAACTCCTACACAAGTTCCACCACGAGATCATTGTCTCTGATGTCGTTCTCAAGAATAGATGGAGTAATGTTAGTTCTTCTGACTTGATTTACTTGAATTCCGAAATGCTTAACCACTCGTCAAGCGATCGATTCTCAGCTCTTGATTCCAAGAACGGTCAGTTAAAAGCCATGAGGACCTTGGAAGACGGGCAAATTGTGAAGATTAAGGAGGAAATGGAAATCAAGAGATTGTTTGAAAGCAAGATTAGTACAATCAACAAAAGTCTTCCAAGTTCAATTCCGCTTCTACCTTCTACGTCTGATTCAAAAGAAACAAAACCGGTTCATGACACCTCAAGAGGTATCTCTCCATCTGAAAGAAGATCAATATCTGAAATTACTGCTTTCTCGAGATTTAGAAATGTCAGGACTATGATTAGAGAGCCTTCCTTAGAAGGAGGAAGTAACGTAAAGGAGGAAAGGTTGAGACAGCTTTGGTTGCGTATTGCTAGAAGGACAGTTCAGTGGTTTGCTAATAGAGAAAGAAGGTCTGAACAAACAGAAAGCCCAAAACATACATTACCTGTATAAAATAATTCCTCTGTTTTTCTCTGTTCCGTTAGAACTTTCTTCTTTGTTTATATATTTATCCCATATAATGTTTACAATTTCTTCAGGGTTTTGAAGTTTGTTTTTATGTAGACTTTAGTATTATTGGGAACCGTTTCTAGAAAAGATGTTCATGAAAATTCATAGCAATATTTACACATATCTGTTTAATTTGCCAGATACTCACGGTTTCCCTATCAGCAATTTATGTACATTATTGATAGATTCTGGAAAAACTAAAAAGAGAAAACTATTCATGTATCTATAAACTCCATGATTGATCCGCATAATGTTAATCAACTGGGGAAAATACAAGCATAGTTATGACAAATCAAGGTAACAGACCGGACCACAACTGCAATATTACAGCCTCAATTGTGGTTGTAGACTGTAATTCAAAACCTTGTTTAAGGCCATATCAGGATTATATCCAGATCAGAAGAGCCACTTGCTCTGGATCCAGGAACTCGAGGCCTTCCTGTTTTGTGAATCAAACATGGAAGACAAAGAGGTACACTTGTTTGCAGGATCTAATTATAGCCCAAAAAGATCTTTTTAGATAAAGAAAGATTACTGATAATAGATCAGAACAAAACTGCCTCTAACTAATACTGCAGAAGGGTTCAACACAATATACTTAGATTCAACTGTCAAGTCACTTCCATGGAAGTAGGTCCCCCCAGAACGTGATCCCATATGAAACTTGGAAGCCACCAGATGACAAGGCCCAACCGAGCTATAAAATAATTGCGACACTTCTTCAAAACCATTGAATTTAGATATGCTGACACTAAATAATCATTTATCCTATGCCAGAACATCCATCGGATTCTCGCAGTCTGTGGCCTCATAAGCTGCAGAAAACATTGTCTAGGTTTCTTAATTCTTAAATTACCTCATCTTTTACTAGCAATTCACCTACCTTATGTTTGATTATATTAGGTGAAATACGCACTCGAATTGCCTTCCTTAGAATTGATTTACTGAAGCCATCTAATCATCGTTTGACTTAGGCACTTGCTTATGTATTTGTAGATCTTTTAGTAGGACAAACGTAGAAGATTTGGTGTTTCCAAGGAAAAAGAAAATTACCAATTTGGGGTCAAAGAGCTTAATGATAGCGTTAGATTTATATGGCCTGATTAGTTCATAAGCATCTTACACAATTTATGTTTCAGATTAAAAAGGAACAAAGACCAGACTTGTAATCGATTTAATCATCTACCTCCAACACTGGAAGGACTAGACTTTAGCGAAGCAACCTTGCAAGGAATCTCAACAAAAGGCCAAAGACTCGAGATTCTAATTCTAGTGTTAGCCTTGCAAATTGTGCTGATGTGGCCTCCATTGATTTTATACAATAGATGTGGTCCTTGCCAGAGAAAAAACGAGAATAGCTTATCCCATCAACTAAACATCAGTACGTGTTCTACGTTTGTGGTCCTAACAAAACAGGTCTAGGGATGGCCTTCTTTTGGATAGCATGCTTTTTCAGACCGCTCATCCATGGGAAGACAAGGGGTGCAAGTTTAGCTTATTATGATTTTTCAATAGAAAACTTTGAGTTTAATTTAAAATTGGATAAGATTTAAGCCTCATAGTCGATTCAAACTTGACTTTGCATTGTCAAAATAAAGTTAAAACTTTTAAATTATATTATTTTAATCTTGCATTTTTTAAATTTATAAATTAAAATAACATTATTGTAAGAACGAAGTTCGAATAGTTCACTAAATTTTAAGTTAGTCTTCAAATTTTGAACCTAATCAAAAGACTAATTAATTTGAATGTGACCGATTAACTTTAGACTGAACCGAAATATATTAAACCTAAATATGAATTAGTTGACATCTAATGGATAACTTTAGCACTTTTTTCAAAATTTTCACTTGACAATTTCTATTTTTTGAGTGGAGTTTCATACGGGCTAGGGCCCAAACTTAGTAGTTATACCACAAGCAAGCAAGCCTGGCTTAATAAGGGGCCTTAGGCTCATGTCTTTGTAACTAGGCCTGTGGGGAGAATTTATGTAGGAACAAACTTGAGGAATCAAACGCTGAAGAAGTTTTATCTGATATTCGATATTTTAGTTAGTAAAGTTAAAGAGATAAAATAACATTTTTAATAAAAAAAGTATTGAGGCTGAATGAAGAAAGATTGTTACCATATCTTTTATATTCTATTAACCGTCGTTATACTTTTGTTTGTTATGCCAGCTAATGAATTAGTTACATAGAAAATAGGCCCTAGCTGTTGTATAAATAAGAGAGGTACTGTTTGAATCTTATTATGAATGAATGATGCTTTTCTTTCTTCGTTTTCTTTCTTTACTGATTTCCTTAACATGGTATCAGAGCCATGATCCGATCTTTCTTCCTTTTTGACCTTTTTTTGACCTTAATTTCTTCCCCAAACACTTTTCCTTTTCCTTCCTTTCATTTCTTTTCATTTTTATCACTATGGCATTACCACAACCACCTTCTGTGCTTGACTACAATCACCCTCTCTGTCTCCATCCTTCTGATACCCCAGGAGCTATTCTCGTCTCTCATCAGCTACTGGGTGTTGACAACTATTGTGTTTGGAGTCGATCCATGAGGATCGCTCTTTTGGCCAAAAATAAGCTTGGTCTTATTGATGGTACTTGCCCCAAATCCAGTTCTACCATCGACCTTCATCCTCAATGGGATCGCTGCAACGCGATTGTTCTATCTTGGATCATCAACACTGTTTGTAAGGACCTTTCTGCCGGAATTGTCTTCGCTTCCAATGCCACTCTTGTTTGGGATGATCTCAGAGAACGCTTCGACAAAGTAGATGGCTCTCGCATCTACTATCTTCATCAGTCGATTTCATCGCTTCAACAGGGTACTTCTTCCATCTCTGTTTACTTCACTAAGCTTCGCCTTTTGTGGGACGAGTATGACACTCTGGTTCCGTTCTCCAACTGTAATTGTGAGGCATCATCGCAGACTGCTACTCATATTCATCAACAACGTCTCTTTCAGCTACTCATGGGTCTCAACGATTCTTATTCCTCTGCTCGTCGTCAGATCTTACTTATGCAGCCCCTTCCCACCATTAATCAAGCATACTCTATGCTTCAGAATGATGAATCTCAACAGCAACTCACCACACCGCTGCCTACACTTCCTGAACCAACTGCCTTGCTCTCCTCTACTTCTTCACTCCCTGCTCGACCTCGTTTCAGTGGCAAGTGTGATCATTGTAAGATCAAAGGGCACAAACGTGAGGACTGTTATCGTCTCAATGGTTTTCCCTCCGATTTCAAGTTCACCAAAAAAAAACCTCAGGCAAACAGTGTTGTCACTATAGACTCTGGTATTGACAATGCGTCTATGACTATCAAGTCTCCTTCAGCCCCAGTTTTGACTACCGATCAGTATCAACAGCTTCTCCACATGCTCAACAAGGAGCCCTTTGTTTCAGGTTCGGTTAACATGGCAGGTATGGCTAATGCTATTCTTTCTCCACGGACTGGGTGGATCCTTGACACAGGGGCCACTAATCATATGACATTTGATTTCCACTGTTTAAATTCACCTGTTGTATCTGTATCTACTAATTCTTATGTTCATTTGCCAAATGGTAAATCTGCCTCTGTCACTCATATTGGATCCCACAAGCTCACCTCTACTCACACTATCACCAATGTTTTTTTCATCCCAGACTTTCACTTTAATTTACTATTTGTTGCTAAACTCACCAAGGACCTAAATTGCAGTGTTTCCTTTTATCCTCATTTTTGTCTTCTACAGGACCTTTGCAGTGGCA
Source organism: Erythroxylum guanchezii (assembly GCA_025629825.1). Lineage (NCBI taxonomy): Eukaryota > Viridiplantae > Streptophyta > Magnoliopsida > Malpighiales > Erythroxylaceae > Erythroxylum > Erythroxylum guanchezii. The sequence continues at coordinate 3,586,834 of JAOTAX010000008.1, forward strand.
AGATGCTGGGGATTGGTAGAG
>JAOTAX010000008.1:3590156-3600674 GCA_025629825.1 Erythroxylum guanchezii
CTGAATTGCATCAGGGACGCAATGGAGGTTCATCGTTGACTGGAAGTGTTGCAGATAGTCTAAGGGATCGGTCTTGCTAGTGTACTTTTCCGGCGTCGGTATTTTGGTACCGACCGCAGGAAGGCTGTCCAGAATTTTCGGAATGAAAGGAGAGCTATCGTTTGTGGACGCTCGGCCCAGGCGAGGATTTGCGGGCAGATTGATTCGATCAGCCGCGATTTTTTCTAGGGCTTCCGCAAAATGGCGATCGGCCATCACACCAATCTGCCGAGCGGGGGCCGACTGTTGTTCCGTCCGAGACTGCAGGATTTGGCGAATCAATAGATCGGCCGCTTCCTCTATTTGTTTTTGAGTGAGGGAAGTTTGTTGTGGTGTAGGAGGATTTGCGTCCAGAGGGCGCTAGGAATTAGAGTGAAAATTGGCCTCGGCATTGTCCTCCAAGGCTATACTCTGTTCTTCTTGATCTCGGTTGTGAAGCTGTGATTGATCATTCGGATGCAAGGACTGGGTGCGGGAATCATGATACGGCGGCAGAAGGGTAACGGGTAGCTGCAAACCCATCTTTTGCATCGCAAGCGCCGTGACGACAGCTATCTCAGGATTGGCCGCTGCCGCTTGGCTAACCTGTGTGGTTCTGGACGTGGTGCCCTGATGTCGAGCCCCACGGTGGGCGCCAACTGGTTCAGCCAGATTCTGTTGAGGCTGAGCGTCGTTGTTTGGATCCATAAGGTCTGTGGATATAGCCTCTAAAATACCTGCAAAACAATAGAAGGCACACCGGGGGTGATTGCCGGCAGGCCCCTCCGATGCTTAAGTCAGTCGTTTGGTAAGGGTTGTGGTTACTAAGAATAGAGAAAACTATGGTTGTAATATCGTACCTGTATTATGGCTGAATAGTACCTTATATAGGGAATAATTGCTAGGTTTAAGCCTTTTCGTAGGTCTTGGTGTTTGCATGAGAGACGATCTTCTACTATTGGGCCGTCGATGTCTGGGCTTGAAGTTGGGCCTCTTTTGGCCGACCCAACCAATATATATATATATAAACATAATGAGTAGTGTGGCACATGACCAACGAATGTACCGTATGCCAATTGGTGAACCACTAATTAGCCAAGAGCTATAAATCGACTAATCAATAGGGCATTTTAGTCAGAAGAAAAAATACCTCTCACTCCTTTTCTTTCTCTTTCTTTTTCTCTTAAACTTCTCTACTTCGCACCTCCAAGCACACTAAGATAGACAAAGCTTATCGTTTTGGGGCTGCAATTTTAGTGGATTTTAGTTTGTTTGTGTTTTTCCTTATCTTTCCTTACCTAATATGGATTGAGTTACAATGGAGTACTAGCTTGTCTGTGTAGTTATTTCAGCTTTTATTTGACACACTGAGTTCTAGGAATAAAGTAAACTTGATATATTTTCTAAAATCTTAAGGAATCATAACTAGAATTATCCCTTCTTACGTAAAAGAACTTTATGAGCCTTTTGTTCACTTCTCTCTCTAGAAATCCTCCTTGTACTCGCAAATGATTGCGCCACTGAACACATAGCTCCTCTTCTCCAACTCTAAATTGGTATATAATATACTTCACCGAACTGACGTGACCTTAGTCATAAATTGGCAGTGTTCCTCCAACGTCGACTCCTTACCAACATGATTCCGGTAAATGGGATTTTTTCTTTTGATCACGTTGATCATTCTACTTTTTTCGTTCAGCCACTGAAAACGAGACTCAGTGTTTTATGACACCTTTTGTCGCAGACTTATTACACTACAAGAAAAATAAAGAATTAGCGATGCCAAATTATTGACAGAAAATAAATTATTGCAAATTACCGACGAATATTATATTTTTGTAGGAAAAATTGTTAAAAAAAATTTTGTTTAACGGCGGCAGTAATATCCGTTAGTAAATACGAAGGAAAATTAATTTACGACGAAATTTAGCGGTGGAACAAATGCCTATCGATAAAAAAGGTGAGAATTGTTAGTGGAATAATAAAGTTTTGAGTTTTTCAACCGAAAATTTCAGTCGGTAAATTTTCCAGCTATACGTCGTCGTTTGCTTTAGCTTGAACATTATTAACTTGAACAAAACGGCGTCGTTTAATTTAACACCAAACAATGTCGTTTTTGTTATACTTAAAACAGACCCAAAGTGCCCCCCCCCCTTCTGTGTGTCCTTTGCTCCGGCGATTTCTCCTCTCCTGTTTGTCATCTGTCATCGGTGTTGTCATTATTTCATGCTGCGTCTTCTACTCGTCCTCTTCTTCGACTATTGTCACATTTTCGTGGAGGTATACATGTTACGTGATTTTTTTCTTATTATTTCATTTGTTTCGTTTGTTTTGGTATTTTGTGAATGGTTAAAAACATTTAAGGTAGGAATGTTAGTGATAGAAGGGACAAAACGTGAATTTGGTTGTAATATTGGGAGGTGTTTTTGATGCATATAAGGTGTTTGATGAAATATCTCTTCTTTGAAAAAATGTAAGAAGTTTTTGATGCATATAAGGTGTTTGATGAAATATCTCCTTTGAAAAAATGCATTTGCATGAAGATGAACTTTATTTGTTAAATTTTACTCTCTTATCAAGATTTTTAGCTTATGTAACATTTGATGCTTCTATAAAAGTTTCACTTCTTGGTAAAATAATTTTCTCGTTAATGAAAAATTTTAGTGCCTACATAGAAGAATAGATATTAGAAAGAGTACTATGTGAATTTTTGAAGTATGAGTGGTTTTCCTCCAACAATTTAACATATGATTGAGTCTGAATTCCATTTTCCTTGTTGAGGGAAGCAAATTTATTGTAATTCTTCTTTAAGAGAACAAATTTATTAAAGTTTTTATTGGAAAGAGAACATAAAGGATGAGGTTAATTATGATTTCTTTGAGGATATAATGTGTATGAATAAGGAATGTCAGTGGCAGGATGAAGCTTTGATGACGATGCTGATAGAAGTAGGAAAGATAGGCTAGTTAATGGTTTAAATCACTTGCATTGGCTTGATGTTGGGTGATTTTGCTTTATTTTGTATTGTCTCTTTTATTCACTCTTAGTTTTTTTTTCTAAGGAGTTTAATGGTTGGATGCTTTTGAAGTAGAAATTTGGCTACATGTTGCATAGTCAATATTTGAAGTAGATTTTTTTATCATTTAATATTTGTGATCCTTAGACTGCAGATGTTAATCTTTTAAATGGATAAATACAAAAATATGAAGTAGCTTTAAACCTTATTTTTTAGATTCTTTTCTTTTCTAATATATATAATTGTAAACTTCATCCTAATCTATGTTATATCCATATGGTTAGATGCCACCAATTAAATAATTCTCAGAGGACGGAGGTCCTAGCATATTATGTTCTCGCTGTGCTTTAGTATCAATTAATTAAACAATCTATTGAAGACAAAAAGAGATTCAATAGTCATACTTGAAGTTTTTGTTTAATTGGCCTTTATGTACTTCAATTGCACTCGATGAGGAAGTTATTATTTCATAGTAGTTGATATACTGGAAATTATGTTTAATGTGTCCTTCATGTACTTTGGCATGCACATCAAAATATCAAACTTTTATGTTGTTTGGAAAGAGAAAAAGGATCTAATGTGGTTCTGAAGATACATTTCTTAGCCTTTAGATGGTAGATTTCAAATATTTCTTGCCTAAATTTTTATTCATTCAAATTTTAATTTGAATATTTTGTAAATAATAATTCATTTTTGAATGCTGACAAGAAATGTAAATTATATTGTAATGTTTTCCCGCAATATAAATTTAGCTCATAACTTTCTTATATAAATCCTAACATTTATAAAACATTTAAAGTAAATTATATAGATAAAATTTTTTATCTAAAGCATATTGATTATGTATTGAATTTATAAAGCAAGAAAAGATCATCTACAAAAAACAATTTCAAAAGATAAAGTATTTTTCCTGTATAATGATAATTAAACTTCCATTCCTATTCATTGTTCTTATCCATTGCTCGATTGAGAGCTTCAATACATATACTAGAGATATGGGGAGATGATGATGCCCTTGAATTTTTTAAAAGAGTTGAGTCAGTTCTTTATTGATCAAAACATTAAAAGATATTGTTAACATATGTTGCTACAACCATCTATAGAAAGAAGAGGGAAGTCCAAAAGCTTTCAAGATGTTAAAGATGAAGCTCCAAACTAACTAAATCAAAGCTACAGAAAAATATATTTTCAAAGTACAACTTTTGATATATTTCTTCTTATGGTAATTCTTGAAAATTCCTAATTTAATAAGATATTGTCCCTATATTGTGACAGCTAAGGGATAAACAATTATCTAAACAATTGAAGAAGGAATGTCTGATAGCCAAGGGGTAAACAATTGTCAAAACTATTGAAGAAATTAACTAATCGGTATACATATATACATATTGACTTGCATATTAATTTGCATATTAACTTACCATTAGATTATGTAGACTTTTTGAGTGATGTCCTTTATTATAGCACTCATTCGTCTATCCTTCTCTTGACTTTCAATGATAAAGATATCCTCTATGTTTCAATTAGTCAATTCTTTAATATGTACCACCTTTAAGTCAATATTGCTCACCCTTAATCCTGACATGTTCGTTTTATATGATTGTTTTAATATATCCCACTTTCTAAATTGTGAAAAATTTTGGCTTGGTTATAGGAACTCATTTGTTGGCAGTATTTCTAATTTGAAGGAGATTGAAGAGAAGCTTTAGCAGGTATTTAAATGACATTCATTTCCTTTTATTTTTGACAATGTCAACAATGTTTTTCACACAATTTAATCAAATTTGTATCAGTTTATAAATTTTTCATTCTAGCTCCGTCATCATCTTCCTTCATGTACTTCAAGAAGATCCTTCTGCGTGTCAGTTGAGGTAAGTGATTTTGTTATTTACTAGGTTTTAGTGTACTTGGTTTAATTTGGGTATTTGTTTGTGGTTTGAACTTCCTACATTTTTAGTGTAAATGGCCTGCACCAACTGAAACTTGTTTGTGGTATAAACTTTAGTTTATCAATGAATTAATATAGGATGGGTTTGACTTATATTATAGTTCCAATTATCTTAATTATGTCAATCCGTTATTTCATTGATGCTCTCCAAAATGGTTAGGTTTTCTTTACTTTTCATGTGCGAATTTTTACACGCATCTTTTTTAATATAATAATAATTTTCTTCTAAACATATTAGATAATTTGTATATGTTACAATAATTTATTAAAATAAGTATTCATATTTTTATGAATATTTATTATATTTGGCACTAGTACATATTTAATATAGGTTAAATATCAAACTTATAAAATTAATTCTCTTCTAACATATGTGATTACAAACAAAAAATAGATCTTCAGTTTAAAAATAATTTTGATCTTAACCCATAAGCCTTAACCCATAACCCATGATGGAGCTCTCGTGAGGCTTATCGGTGAAAAATACCACGAGCTTAGGAGTCATAACGAGAACTTATTCTCTTGATTCACAAGTCTTATCTTAGATGTTTTGTAATCTTTGGTGAACATGAATGATACTAACTATAGAATCACTATTTTAAATTAACAGTTTTGCAAAAATGAGTAATGTTGATAGATCTTGGATGTATAGACGATTAACACCTGATGGTTTCATTAATCCTGAGTTTGTTGAGGGAGTTGAAGATTTTCTTCACTATGCATGTTCTCAATTGGCATATATGGATCGGCCAAATATCAAATGCCCATGTAAAAAGTGCAAACACATCTGTTTCCTTCCTATCGATGAAGTTAATGGGCATTTACTGAGAAAAGGGTTGTCCCTAATTATTTTGAGTGGACACAACATGGGGAACTATTGATTTGTAGCACCTCAAGGGGTGATCAAGTACAATCTTCTGTAAACTTAAACGAGTTTGAAGGGAGGATTGGATTTAGAACAAATAATGTGGATGAAAATGAAAATCCTTACATGCAAATGATTTATGATGCAGCCAGTTATACTTTTCAAGAAAATATAGAAAATCTTGAAGAAGAATCAAACCCACATGCAAAATAGTTTTTTGACTTACTACAGTTAGCTGACTAAGGATTATGGTCAATTGTCTTCAACTGCTCGAATTTTGAACATAAAGTCTGAAGGGTATATTTTGGACCATAGTTTTGATAAAATTCTTGAATGGTATAATGAATCATTGCTGCATGACTATACAACGGTTGATAGTTTTCACAATATGAAGAAACTTATTAGGAGTCTTAGTTTGCATGTTGAAAAGATTGATTATTGCAAATTAGAATGTATGTTGTATTGGGGAGATGATATGGAATTACAAGAGTGTAAAATTTGTAGTCAACCTAGGTTCAAGCCTAGAAAGTGTTCTATGAAATAGAAATTAGTACCTTGGAAGCGGATGTATTATTTCCCGCTAACTCTCAGACTTCAAAGACTATATGCTTCTGATTTTACTACATCTTACATGAGATGGCATAATGAACACGAACAGGAAGATGGAATAATGAGTCATCGATCAGATGCACTGGCATGGAAACATTTCAATGACACCTATCTTGAGTTTGCAGCTGAAAGTCGAAATGTTAAGTTGGGATTGTCGACGGATGGATTCTAACCTTTTGGTCAATCCGGCTGGCAATATTCAACATGGCCAATCATAATTACTCCTTATAATTTGCCTCCATGGATATGTCTGAATGATCCATATATGTTCTTGATAGTTATTGTCCTAGGGCCTAACAATCCGAAGCATAAAATTGATGTATTCTTACAACCATTGATATCTGAATTGCAGCATCTTTGGAAATATAGTGTTCAGAAATATGATGTGTCTCTGAAACAAAATTTTGTGTTAAAAGCGACTTTGATGTGGACCATTAGTGATTTTTTGGCTTATGTTATGTTGTTTGGATGGACCACAGCAGGAAAATTGGCTTGTCCTTATTATGGAAATGATTTTGATGCATTTTATCTTCCAAACGGGGGCCAAAACATGTTGGTTTGACAATTAAAGAAAATCTCTTCCTCCAGATCATCCATTTAGAAGCAATAAACAAATGTTCATTAAGAATAGGATGGTAAAAACACCTCCTGCCCCTCACAAAGCTGGTGAAGAGATTTTGCAGGAGGTTGAGGAATTATGCTTGCTAAAAGTTACAGAATTTGAAGCTGATGACGTAAATACAAGCATTAGTAAAAACTTTGGTTGGAGAAAACGAAACATCTTTTGGGATTTCCATATTGGAAAACTAATTTGATACGTCATAATCTAGATGTGATGCATATTGAAAAAAATATTTTTGACAATTTGTTCAATACCGTAATGAACATTGAAGGGAGGACAAAAGACAATGCAAAATCACGAGCTGATTTGCAACTTTTTTGAAGAAGGAATAAGTTATATAAATATCTAGGCATCGGTAAATATCTGAAAGCATGTTACACTTTGGACAAGAAATGAAAGGAAATTTTGTGTGAATGGTTGAAAAGTCTAAAGTTTCCCGATAGTTATGTTTCAAACTTGGCAAGGTGTGTGGACTTGAGGAAGTGCAAATTATTTGGGATGAAAAGTCATGATTGTCATGTGTTTATGCAAAGGATAATTCCAATTGCATTTCGGGAGTTACTACCGAATAAGGTTTGGGAAGTAATAATAGAATTAAGTTTGTTTTTCAAAAGTTTAACATCATCTAAAATCAAGTTGGCTGAAATGGAAAAACTAGAAAGGGAAATTCCAGTAATTTTGTGCAAGTTAGAAGGGATTTTTCCTCCAAGCTTCTTTAACTATATGGAGCATCTACTTGTGCATTTAGCACACGAGGAAAAACTAGTTGGTCCAGTTCAATATTGATGGATGTATTCGTTTGAGAGGTAATTCAAAAAAATTATTGTAATTGAATTAATAACATATTTCAACTACTAAATTATAGTAATCATATTCTCTAATATAGGTATTTGCATCACTTGAAGAAAAATGTCAAAAATAAGACTAGAGTTGAAGGTTTGATATGTAATGCTTATTTAATGGAGGAAGCTATTACATTTTGTTCACATTATTTTGAGTCGCATGTTCACACAAGAGAAAGAAAAGTTACTTGTAATGATGATGGGAGAGGAACGAGTGATGCTAATGGTAACTTATCCATTTTCTCCTAGACGAACATATGAAAGTTCAACAAGAAGAATGTTAACAGAGTAAGAAATTGAGGTTGCCCATGGTTATATTTTATTGAACTGTCAAGAGGTTCAACCTTTCGTACAGTAAGTTGAAAAGGATTATTTCAATTTTCAAATTTTGTGTTGGTCATAACTGAAATACATAATAATGTTTTTAAATTATAAGAGGAATTGTTACGCGAGCTAATGCCAGACAAAGCATAGGATGATATAAATAAAGAAGTTAGAAGAAACTTTTCTCGATGGTTCGAGAGATATGGAAGTTTTCACTTACAAATATTCGAATGATTGAATTATAAGATTTAAGTGTTCAAATGCCTTTAAATCATTTCTTTGACATGATAATTTCTTTTATGTAGGCCTTGGAAAATCTAATAGAGAACAAGTTCATATATGATCTTGCAAAAGGACCTCTATGAACTGTTAAATCGTATCTGGTGTATTTCGTTAATGGATACAAATATCATACAGAATATCATAGTCATAGCATGGCAATAATAAATAGTGGAGTTTGCATACAGGGAGAATTAATGGATTACTATGGTAAAATTATTGAGATTCTTGAAATTGAGTACCATGCATTGTCAATAAAGCGAAGTGTGATATTTAAGTGTGGCTAGTTTGACCTGACTTCAAATGTTGGAATAAAACTGCATAGTCGATATAATCTAGTTGAAATCAATAACCGAAGAAGATTGAGACAATTTGAACCTTTCGTGTTGGCAATGCAAGCAAAATAGGTGTGTTATGTCCCTTTTCCCAGCTTATGATGAGATAAGTCAGATTGGATGGCCGTTTGCAAAGTTAAATCTAGAGGTATTTTTGAATCACATACAAAAAGAGAATAGAGAATTGAAAGTGAAGCTTTTCAGGAAGATGTATATGAAATAAATGCATCTGTCACATATGATGATAATGAACCTTTGAACGATCCATCTAACAAATATATTCAAATTTCATCTAGAGAGGATGACGAGGGCCAGAGATCTAAAGAGGAGCCAGAGTTTGATTCTTATTCTTCAAAAAAAGAAGATGATTGTTGTAGTCATTTTCTTTGAATTATAAAGACTTATTATGTAAACTATAATGTTTTTATTATCAATTAAGATAATGTTAACTTTATATCATCAATCAACTTTTTGTTTAAACATATCAAAATATTATGCACAGATAATTCATAACTGTTGAAATTATGCATTGATCATAAAATCATGAAATAAAATTTAATGTTGGGATTTTTTTAAAAAAAATTTAATTTTCTTTATCGAAAGAAAATAAAAGTCTGTCAGTAAAATACACTGTATTTACCGACAAAATACCATAAATCATTGGTAAAATGTAAGATATTTACTGACGGTTACTCTTTGTTCCATCGATAATATTGTAAGCTGATGGTTAAAATTTTATGAACCGTCAGTATCGACAGTCAATCATAACTGTTGGAAAACACACCCACATAATAACCAGTACCGTCGAAAAATATTCCGATGGAATATTTAGGTTCGTAGGTAAATTTACCGACGGTTCACAGCAAATCCGTCGGTAAATTTACCAACGGTCAAAGACATTCGTCGGTATATTTACCAATGGTTACATAATATGTCCATCGGTAAATTTACCTACGATCGTTTTAATAACGCTGTTGTCTGTTGGTTGGTTCTGTCGCTAATTTATATTACCCACGAAATACAAACGTTTTCCGTCGCTAAACGACGTTTTTCTTGTAGTGTTAGCCTTTATAATGCTATTTTGGTGTCTACAAATTACAGTTGCTCACCACAGTATTAATATCCATATGCATATGATGATGGTTGGGCAGCTCTAGAGTGGATCAAATCTAGAACTTGGCTTCATAATGCTAAATATTCCAACGTTCACGTCTATTTGGCTGGTAATAGTTCAAGAACTCACCATGTCGGGATGAGAGCAATCAAAGCACAAGTGGTGAATGCTATCGCTTGCAACCTATAAAAAGAAATCAACTTCCTGCAACACAAATTAATGTAGTAGTAGAAAGTAGAGATCGTTCCCACGAGGAATTCAGACATTAGTAGTTACGCAATAAAAGGGGGGTTTGTAATTGTGAATTAAACAGAATTTAATTGGAAATTGAAATTGAAAAATAATTATAAACAAAGTAATGAGAATTTAACAATCAATAGAAATAAATCTTGGTTTTCGGTCTGCTTCGTTATTGAACTTGCGTTGATCATCGACACTAAAAATAACCAACTTATTAGTTCTGCATCCATCGTGGTAAATTTCTTTACCTATTTTCTCTTATATTTAGTTAACCAAAACATGTATTTGAATTAACCCTTATTAATT
>JAOTAX010000008.1:3600774-3614640 GCA_025629825.1 Erythroxylum guanchezii
GGCATCGTTGACTCCTCTTAATAACAAAAGACGTTGTTTTGTTAACCTTAAAACAGACTCGAAGTCCCTTCTCCCCCCCTCCCCCTGTCGGCTCCCCTTTCTTCTTCCTCCCTGTTGCGTCTTCTCCTCTAGCGATTTCTCCTCTCCCATTTGTCGTCTGTCATCGGCGTTGTCGTCATTTCATGCTGTGTTGGAAGCTTCTCTGACCATTGTTGCATTTTCGTGAAGGTATACATTTCACGGTGGTTTTTTCTATTTATTTGATTTGTTTGTGTCTTTGATTTGTTTCGTATGTTTTGGTATTTTGTGAATGCATAAGAACATTTAAGGTAGAAATGTTATTGATAGAAAGGAAAAAAAATGTGAATTTGGTTGTGATGTTGGGATGATTTTTTTTATGCATATAAGGTATTCGATAAAATGTCTCTTGTTTGAAAAAATGTATTTGTGTGAAGATGAACTTTATTTGTTAAAATTTACTATCTTATCAAGATTTTTAGCTTATGTAACATTTGATGCTTATGTAAAAGTTTGACTTCTTAGTTGAGAGAACAAATTTATGAAACATTTGATGCTAGGTGAGCTTCAAATCCTAATAAGTGCTATTGGTAAATTGACACTAAACAATAACCATAATAGGGTGGAATTTGCTTAGTCCTTAAGGAGAGAAATCTGTGAGATTCTTAAATTAAGTTGCTACACTTTTAATAACGTGAAATTTTCTTTTGTCATTTATGGATTTACCTTGCTCATTTATTTCTTTGACTCTTTTTTTGTTCTCTATTCCCCTCGAAATCACTACAAGGAGATTTCTTAATTTACAATTATATTCATCCTATTGCTAAGATGAACTTTATTTGTTAAAATTTACTCTCTTATCAAGATTTTTTAACTTATGTAACATTTGATGCTTCTATAAAAGTTCAACTTCTTAGTTAAATAATTTTCTCGTTAATGAAAGATTTTAGTGCCTGCATAGAAGAATAGCTATTAGAAGGAGTACTATGTGAATTTGTGAAGTATGAGTGGTTTTCCTCCAATAATTTAACATATGATTGAGTTTGAATTCCATTTTCCTTATTGAGGGAAGCAAATTTATTGTAATTCTTCCTTAAGAGAATGAATTTATTAAAGTAAAGTTTTCGTTAGAAAGAGAACATAAAGGATGTGATTAATTATGATTTCTTTAAGGATATAATGTGTATGAATAAGGAATGTCACTGGTAGGATGAAGTTTTGATGATGATGCTAATAGAAGTAGGAAAGATAGGGTAGTGAATGGTTTAAATCATTTGCATTGGTTTGATGTTAGGTGCTTTTGTTTTATTTTGTATTGTCTCTTTTATTCACTCTTAGTTTTTTTTCTGAGGAGTTTAATGGTTAGATGCTCTTGAAGTAGAAATTTGGCTACATGTTTGCATAGTCAATATTTGAAGTAGATTTTTTTATCAGTTAATATTTGTGATCCTTAGACTGTAGATGTTAATCTTTTAAATGGATAAATACAAAAAATATGAGGTAGCTTTAAGCCTTGTTTTTTAGATTCTTTATAATTGTAAACTTTGATATATAGTTAGATGCCACCAATTGAATAATTCTCGGAAGAGGGAGGTCCTAGCATATTTTGTTCTCATTGTGCTTTAGTATTAATTAATTAAACAATCTATTGAAGTCAAAAAGAGATTCAATAGTCATACTTGAAGTTTGTTTAATTAGGCTTTATGTACTTCAATTGCACCCGATGAGGAAGTTATTATTTCATAGTAGTTGATATATTGGAAATTATGTTTAATGTGTCCTTCATGTACTTTAACATACACATCAAAATATCAAACTTTTGTGTTGTTTGGAAAGAGAAAAAGGATCTAACGTGGTTCTGAAGATACATTTCTTAATGTTTAGATAGTAGATTTCAAACATTTCTTGCCTAAATTGTTATTCACTCAAATTTTAATTTGAATATTTTGTATATAATAATTTATTTTTGAACGCTGACAATAAATGTTTTATATTGTAATGTTTTCCCACAATATAAATTTAACTCATAATGTTCTTATAACTAAAGCATATTAATTATGTTTAGAATTTATAAAGCAAGAAACGATCATCTACAAAACACAATTTCAATAGATAAAGTATTTTTCCTTTATAATGATAATTAAACTTCCATTCCTATTCAATGTTCTTATCCATTGCTCGATTGAGAGCTTCAATACATATAGTAGAGATATGGGGCGATGATGATGCCTTTGACTTTATTAAAGAGTTAAGTCAGTTCTTTATTGACCAAAACACTAAAAGATATTGTTAACATATATTGCTATAACCATCTAATGAAAGAAGACGGAAGTCCAAAAGCTATTAAGATGTTAAAGATGAAGCTCCAAACTAACTAAATCAAAAGCTATAGAAAAATATATTTTCAAAGTACAACTTTTGATATATTTCTTCTTATGGCAAATTTTGAAAATTCCTAAGTTAATAAGATATTGTCTCCTATATTGTGATAGCTAAAGGGTAAATAATTGAAGAAGGAATGTCTAATAGCTAAGGGGTAAACAATTGTCACAACTATTGAAGAAATTAACTAATCTGTATACATGTATACATATTAACTTGCATATTAACTTACCGCTAGATTATGTAGCCTTTTTTATTGAAGACAAGCATAGTTGATGTCCTTCATTATAACACTCATTCATCTATCTTTCTATTGACTTTCAATGATAAAGATATCCTCTATGTTTCAATTAGTCAATTCCTTAATATGTACCACCTTTAAATCAATATTACTCACCATTGATCCTAACAAGTTTGTTTTATATGATTGCTTTAATATATCCCGCTTTTCAAACTGTGAACAATTTTGTTCTTGGTTGTAGGAACTCATTTGTTTGCAGTATTTCTATTTTGATGGAGATTAAAGAGAAGCTTCAGCAGGTATTCAAATGACATTCATTTCCTTTTATTTTTGACAATGTCAACAATGATTTTCCACACAGTTTAATCGAATTTGTATCAGTTTCTATATTTTTCATTCTAGCTCCGTCATCATCTTCCTTCACATACTTCAGGAAGATTGTTCTGCGGGTCAGTTAAGGTAAGTGATTTTGTTATTTACTACGTTTTTGTCTACTTGGTTAAATTTAGGTATTTGTTTGTAGTTTGAACTTCCCATTTGAACTTCTTGCATTTTTAATGTAAATGGCCTGCACCAACTGAAACTTGTTTGTGGTATTACGTTCTCTTTACTTTTCATGTGCGAATTTTTACATGCATCTTTTTAAATTTATATATGTTAAAATAATTTATTAAAATAAGTATTCATATTTTTATGAATACTTATTATATTTGGCACTAGTACATATTTAATATAGGTTAAATATCAAACTTCTAACATTAATTCTCTTCTAACATATATGATTACAAACAAACAAAATCCGATCTTCAGTTTAAAAATAATTTTGATCTCAACCTATAAACCTTAACCCATAACCTGTGATGGAGCTCCCGTGAGGCTTATTGGTGAAAAATACTAGGAGCCTAGGAGTCACAATGAGAATTTGTTCTCTTAATTCACAAATCTTATCTTAGATGTTTTGTAATCTTTGGTGAACATGAATGATACTAACTAAGGAATCACTGTTTTAAATTAACAGTTTTGTATAAATGAGTAATGTTGATAGATCTTAGATGTATAGACGATTAACACCTGATGGTTTCATTAATCCTTAGTTTGTTAAGGGAGTTGAAGTTTTTATTCATTATGCATGTTCTCAACCTACATATATGGATGGGCCAAAGATTAGATGTCCATGTAAAAAGTACAAACACATATGTTTCCTTCCTATTGATGAAGTTAATGGGCATTTGCTGAGAAAATAGTTTGTCCCCAATTATTTTAGGTGGACACGACATGAGGAACTGTTGATTTGTAGCACCTCAAGGGGTAATCAAGTACAATCGTCTGTGAACTTAAATGAGTTTGAAGGGGGGATTAGATTTAGAACAAATTATGTGGATGGAAATGAAAATCCTTACATGCAAATAATTTATGATGTAGCCAGTTATACCTTTGAGAAAAATATGGAAAATTTTGAAGAATACTCAAACCTATATACAAAACAGTTTTTTGACTTACTACAGTCAACTGACCAAAAATTATGACCAAATTGTGAGACAATGACCCAATTGTCTTCAATTGCTCGAATATTGAACATAAAGTTTGAAGGGCATATTTTGGACCATAGTTTTGATAAAATTCTTCAACGATATAATGAATCATTACCTCCTGATTATACAATGGTTGATAGTTTTTACAATATGAAGAAACTTATTAGGGGTCTTGGTTTACACGTTGAAAAGATTGATTATTGCAAATTGGGATGTATATTGTATTGGGGAGATGATGCGAAATTACAAGAATACAAATTTTGTGGTCAACCTAGGTTCAAGCCTAGAAAGTGTTCCATGAAACGAAAATTAGTACCCTGGAAGCGGATATATTATTTTCCACTAACTCCGAGACTTCAAAGACTATATGCTTCTGATGTTATTGCGTCTCACATGAGATGGCATAATGAACACCAACAGGAAGATGGAATAATGAGTCATCCATCAGATGCAATGGCATAGAAACATTTCAATGACACCCATCTTGAGTTTGTAGCTGAAAGTCGAAATGTTAGGTTGGGATTGTTGATGGATGCATTCCAACCTTTTGGTCAATCTGGCCAGTAATATTCATCATGGCCAATCATAATTACTCCTTATAATTTGCCTTCATGGATATGTATGAAAGACGCATATATGTTTTTGGCAGTGATTGTGCCAGGCTATAAAAATCCGAAGCATAAAATTGATGTATTCTTACAACCATTGATATTTGAATTGCAGCATCTTTGGGAATATGGTGTTCAGATATATGATGTGTCTTTGAAACTGAATTTTGTGTTGAAAGCGGCTTTGATGTGGACCATTAGTGATTTTTCGACATATGCCATGTTGTCTAGATGGAGCACAGTAGGAAAATTGGCTTGTCCTTATTGTGACAATGATTCTAATGTATTTTATCTTCCAAACGAGGGGAAAACATGTTGGTTTAACAATCACAGAAAATTTCTTCCTCCAAATCATCCATTTCGATGCAATAAACAAAAAACTCATTAAGAATAGGATGGTAAAAACACCTCCTCCCTCTCACAAAGCTGGTGAAGAGATTTTACAGGAGGTTGAGAAATTAGGTTTACTGAAAATTACAGAATTTGAAGCTGATGAAGTAAATACAAGCATTAATAAAAACTTAGGTTGGAGAAAACGAAGCATCTTTTGGGATTTGTCATATTGGAAAACTAATTTGATACATCATAATCTAAATGTAATGCATATTGAAAAAAATATTTTTGACAATTTGTTCAATACCATAATAAACATTGAAGAGAGGAAAAAAGACAATGCAAAATCACGAGCTAATTTGCAACTTTTTTATAGAAAGAATGAGTTACATAAAGATCTTCACACTGGTAAATATCCAAAAGTATGTTACACTTTAGACAGAAAACAAAAGACAATTTTGTGTGAATGGTTGAAAAGTCTAAAGTTTCCCTATGATTATGTTTCAAACTTGGCAAGGTATGTGGACATGAGGAAGTACAAATTGTTTGGGATGAAAATTCATGATTGTCATGTATTTATGCAAAGGCTAATTCCAATTGCATTTTGTGAGTTACTACCGAATAAGGTTTGGGAAGTAATAACAGAAATAAGTTTATTTTTCAAAAGTTTAACATCATCTAAAATCAAGTTGGCTGAAATAGAAAAACTAGAAAGGAAAATTTCAGTAATTTTGTGCAAGTTAGAAGGGATTTTTCCTCCAAGCTTCTTTGACTGTATGGAGCATCTACCTATGCATTTAGTACATGAGGCAAAACTAGCCGATCCAGTTAAATAGCGATGGATGTACCTGTTTGAGAGGTAATTCAAATTCAAATTATTGTAATTGAAGTAATAACATGTTTTAACTACTAAATTCTAATAACCATATTTTCTAATATAGGTATTTGCATCATTTAAAGAAAAATGTCAAAAACAAGACTAGAGTTAAAGGTTCGATATGTAATGCTTATTTAATGGAAGAAGCTAGTATATTTTGTTCACATTATTTTGAGCCGCATATTCACACAAGAGAAAGAAAAGTTCCTCGCAATAACGATGGAGGAGCAACGAGTAATGCTGATGGTAACTTATCCATTTCACAAATCCTAGATGAACATATGGACAAACAATAAGAAGAATGTTAACAGAGGAAGAAATTGAGGCTGCCCATGGTTACATTTTATTGAACTGTCAAGAGGTTCAACCTTTCCTGCAATAAGTTGAAAATGATTGTTTCGGTTTTCAAATTTTGTGTTGATCATAACTGAAATACATAATAATATATATAGATTATACGAGGAATTGTTACGCGAGATAATGCCAGAGAAATCACAGGATGATATAAATAAAGAAGTTGGAAATAACTTTCCTTGATGATTCGAGAGATATGTAAGTTTTCACTTATAAATATTCAAATGATTGAATTATAAGATTTAAGTGTTCAAATGACATTATACTCTTTGATATAATAATTTCTTTTATGTAGGCCTTAGAAAATCCAATAGAGAATAAGTTCATATGTGATCTTGCAAAGGTTTGCGAACTGTTAAATCATATCCGATGTATTTCGTTAATGGATACAAATATCATACAGAATATCATAATCATAGCATGGCAACAATAAATAGTGGGGTCTGCATTTAGGAAGAATTGATGGATTACTATGGTAAAATTATTGAGATACTTGAAATTGAGTACCATGCATTGCCAATAAAGTGAATTATGATATTTAAGTGTGAATAGTTTGACTCGACTCCAATGTTGGAACAAAAGTGCATAGCTGATACAATCTAATTGAAATCAATAACCGAAGAAAATTAAGACAATTTGAACCTTTCATCTTAGCAATGCAAGCGAAATAGGTGTGTTATGTCCCTTTTTTCAACTTACGACGAGATAAGTCAGATTGGTCGACTGTTTGCAAAGTTAAACCTAGAGATGTTTTTGAATCACATAAAAAAGGAGAACAGAGAATTGAAAGTGAAGCATTTCAGGAAGATGTTTATTTTATAAATGCATCTGTCACATATGATGATAATGAACCTTTGAACGACACATCTAATGAATTTGTTGAAATTTCATTTGGAGAGGATGACAAGGGCCAGAGATCTAAAGAGAAGACGGAGTTTGATTCTTATTCTTCAGAAAAAGAAGATGATTGTAATTTACAATTAAGTTATGATAACGATTAATTTGTGTTTGTAATTGAATATTTTATTCAAAAAATCAATTATTTCCTTTTCAATGTATTGTGTCAAATATTAAATTCAAATTCTTAATCAAGGAATGTCGACATGGCAACTAGTTCCGGATGGTAGTAATTTTTTTCGTTGGGAGGAATGTAGCGAAATTGTCCCTACCGAAGGAATAAATAATGAAGGAAAAATCTCCACTTCATAAATTAATGATCGTTTGCCTTCTATGGCCAATTTTCTGCTTCAAGGTGTTTAGTATCATCTGAACAATGTCACTTTCTTTATTATGTACATCTCATTTCCTTTAATGAAGCTATTATATATATTCACATTTGATGGTATGTACTACATGTTATTTTAAGCTTCCTTGAATCTCGAAGATGACATGTATGCCGATGGAGGCAGGAGCGATGTCACAATGATCTATAAAGAATTAGGGAAATCGGTTATTTTGGAAATTTTGGCCAATTCCACAGACCTTGACTGGACATTCACGTATGCATGTCGCTCCAATTTTAGTTCGTTTAATGATTTTCTAATATGAGAATATCTAAGTTCTATATTGATTGTGTTTTAGGTAAACCATTTCGTACTGGCACTTCATTTGGAGAGTTTGTCTTCCATACTAAATCTAGCGACTCATTCACTGTATCCTCTACAAGTTTAGCTATAGCGGAAACGTTGTTGCAGGAAAGTGTTGAAAACCATACACATGGAGGAAGAACTTTCACTGTTTCAATTGATGCGTTCGAACATGTCAGGACCCTTCTCAAGTATCCAGACATCAGGGACTCATTTACCTTTACCGACTCTCATGTCACTTAGAATCCAAGAAAATAATTATATCATTGTCATTTATCGATGCAATACACTAGACTTAGCTTTAAAGTTGATTTATTGTTATATCTGTAAGAATTTGTCAAACAACCTCCCCACTAGGGGTCGAGCTGCGTCCTATTGAGTATGAACTGTTATTGTTCTTATTCTGTGACTGTAACAATTGTTAACCTTCTAATTCAAAGTTTGTACTTGAATATGATATTCAACAAATCGCTTTATTTCCTTTTTCATATATTGTGTAAAATATTGAATTCAAATTCTTATATTTCTAGAAAATTCAACAAACTATGAATTTCAGGTAGAAATATGCCACCAAAGAGACAACGTGATGTAATACGGCCCAGGTCAGATGCATGTTCGGAGGTACTTACTGTGAAGGTGAACCATCACAGTCTGCAGTTGCAACCAAATCACCTCCTCCCCCTTTAGGGCCTACAGTTGCAGATGACGCATCGCCTACTGCTCCTTATGCTACACCATCCACCACTCCTACATCATCCACTACCCCTATATCGGATGAAGGAGGTAGTCACCAACTTGGAGCTGAGGGACCTTGTAGCACCCCACATCCGCAATACCTGTACCCAACATCCTTAGGGATATCTGAGTCCATGCCCCGTGAAGGTGGCGTGCTCAAACACTCAATCACTTGACATTTTGCGAAATTTTGTTTCTTACAAAACAAAACAATACACACGTATGCGAAAATCAAGTATAAAATTGGCCACACTTTATTTCATAAATATTTGCACTTACAACATTTCAACCATTACATAAATCATCAAAATTTCACTTTCCACTTGGGCCCCTTTTATGAGACAAAGCATTTATAATCATAATATTAGTACACTTCATAATCAATTACAAACCATTCCACTTTGGAAAGTTTTTACAAACAGAAATCTTCAAATAAACATGTTACAATAATTGCGGAAGACTCAAATCGATACAAAAATAGGAAAACACTAATGCAGATGTGAACTAATCCTGATCTCTTCTTTCACTCACATGCAATAGGGATACTCCTGTTTGTCTAATAGGATATTCTTCTGAGTCTTGAAAAATATTTGCAAATTTTGGGTGAGTTTTGCGAACTCAATGAGTGACCATTACCAATGGCTCACCCAATCACATAACACATAATTCACATTCACATCATTTCACATTTCACATTTCACATTCAATACAATTTAATAATTCATATTATACATATGTCGTGCACATGAGACTCACTTTTCATTTATTACTTTGTTGTGACCGAGTGCCTAAACTGTCCCATATAGGGCTTATTGATAACTGTCCTATATAGGGTTCATTAAATGTTGAGCTTGAGGCTCTGAATCACTTTTAAGCTCGAGACCCTTTTTCACTCGTTGAGCTTTAAGTTCTAATCGGTGGCTACTCTGATCACAACTACCATTATGTTTCATGCATTCATGAAATAAAATGTATCATTCACAATTGCATGATCTCATTCAATCACATTCCCATATCATCAGACCTTAGTCCGGTGTTCAACATTAAGTTGAGAATCACATTTTTCACTTACATGCAAATGCTCATTCAAAACACATTTATCGTCAAATTATGTACACTTAGTTCATCTCATTCACATATAAGCAACACTTCAATATCTCAACCAAGCATCACAATCATCGGACCTCCTGTCCAAAAACCAACACAAGCAATCACATTCATATGGACATTTAGTAGTTAATCAATACCAAAATTCACACAAAACAAACAATAAAACGAGACCATCTAGATCTACTCACAATATGCACCAGATTAACATTAGCTTTCATGATCCGGAAACGTCTAAATGGAGACGTTCTATCTTATATCATCATTATGCAAAACACATATTGCACACACATTAATAATTGCACAATAACATAAACATTCAGTTTTACACACATGTATATATGTAATGTATAATACATGCTCAATGCCAATCCCGGGTATATGTTCTAAATTTACATCTTATGCTCATTCTCAATTCTTGATTCATATTGTCTAATTGAACTTAGACTTACACTTCATTTGCATATGATCACTCTAAATTATCCATTCAATCTTTCCTTTTATGTGTCTAGTTTATTCATAAGCTTACATCTCAAGAGCTCTTAGTCATTCTATATCATAGCTCAATTTCTCGTCATTTCTTTTCTAACCTTATATGATCTCATAATATCCCATTCCCATCCACAATTAATCACTTAATATATATTACTCACTTCTTTGAATCATAGTTACAATTATATGAACATCTTCATTCCCATTATACTCATACATTTGATACTTTGATTTCATCCATTCGTTCATTAAGTTTTAACCTTCAATTTCACTTCAAACCTATCATACATTAGTCCCATAAACCAAGGATCATTCTAGGTTCACTTTAAGACCCATTTAAGGCTTAATTAGGGTCACTTGACCTGTGAATGTTCGTTAAACAGGCATCCATGTCCATTAAATGGACCTTTACGAGTCACTTACAGAACTTTGAAAATTTGACCCTCTAGACATCAAAATCTCTTTTCACGATCTTCGTAGAAGTTGTAGATGTCGAAGTGCTCTTTAAAACCATACCTAAATCATCTCAATCCGAGTTATACGGAAAAAGTTATGCCTCTTGCACTAAAGTATGTTCAATTACTTTTTATGATTTCCAGATTTTTAACTCTTCACTTTCAACATTCAATTTCTCATGCTTGGTCTATCATTTCTAGTTCAATGCTCATCATTTATCTATTATTCTAACTCCCTTTCAACTCAACATCATCCATAACCAAATTATAACCCATGATTGATCATAAACACTAATAATAGAACATACACATATATATGCATTCATCATCAATTTTCTGCACACAATCAACTTCATTTCCACTTTCATTTCACTTCTAACTATCTCCTAGATCGTTCACATTTCAAGACACCAAATTAATCCCTCTCTTTAGCTTTATACTCATTTTACATCATCACAAAAAAACCCAAAAAGATTCACATTAATTCATCAAGAAAAACATAATAAAAACTCTATATGGATCCAGTTTTTTTTCTGTACTTTTTCCTACACCTAGTACTTAACTTCAAATCAAAATTAGAAACTCTTAGTGACATAATTTGAATACGATGTCTTAATGCAAAATGTATCCATACATCTCTAATTTAATCCAAATCAAGAATCATATCAATTGAACAACTTTAGAAGAAGTTATGGCTAAAACACAGAAGCATACTCTTAGGTCATGCTGCTACAACATTTTCCAGCTCAACTATCAAGTTTTGTTTCCAAATTTTACCCCAACATAACTCATACCAAGATTACCTTTTCCACCGCAACATTCCTCATTCTCAATCCCATTTCAAATCCAAACCATTCACAAATCAATCTATGATCTATATTTGATCATTAACCAAAAACAGAACACATACATTTTTCCTATTCATAATTGATTTTCTACACTCATCCTAACACCATTACATGGATCATCCAAGTTACAAAACATCTCTACAACACATCATGGGTCATTAACGATCATTCACAACTACAAAAACAGGACATTTACATAGATTTTTCACCATCCACGACACACACATTCAGCTCACAAAATCAAGTCATCAATTCCACATTTATCATCATTCTAGTTTCATTTTAACAATACCCATAATATTTAAAGCATAACTTACTTGGTTTAGCTTCTAAATCTCCCTCAAGTCACCAAGAAACCCTAGCTCCTCTAACATGCACGGAAATCAACTTTCAAGGTGAAATTGGTTGGGTCTTTAGCAAAAAGAAGGAAAAGACAATGAATATTGAAGAAGCAAGGTGAAAGAATTGAACTAAAGTCAACATGATGAGGGTGGGAGTGAATGTCGTGGGTGAAGGAGAGGAATGGAGAAGATGAAGAAATGAATAAGTTGAGCAAAATGGAGTGTGTCGTTTTTGGCAAGTGAAAGACCAAGTGGTATGGTCTTTCACTTAATAAAAATGTGACTTAACTAGTGGTGTGGCAAGTGATACTTGTCATTTGCCACATGTCACTCCTTTATGGTCCCTTCTTGATCTTTTATCAAGCTAGTCCATTTGCCTCCACTTTTAAACCCAATTTTCAATGATACTTACCATTAAATCCCAATGTCATATATGAAAATTTCCATTGCCATTCGACTCTTATTTCTATTACTATTCATCAATTGTTCTGTCATTTGGCATTTTTCCTATTCCAAAAATACCCTTAAATTTAAAAAAAAAAATCTCATATTTCACCAAAATTTCTAATTCATTATGTACACACTCCAACTCAATTGATAACACGTAAAATTCACAATTCCCAATATGATCACATTAAATATTAATTATACCCGAAAAATGTCAAATGAGTGCATGTACAGCCATTGTAATGTGTACAAAAATTCAAATTCATATATGTGTATGCTAACATTATGCATGAGCATAAAATGTAATTTTCTTAATCTCTCTTGATCTCACATATACCAAAACTTAAGATTCTAACCCTTAGTATGAGAACGAGATGTTACAGACTTAATGGAAGAACGTACATAACAATTGTCAATAATCTGTAAGTGAAATTAAATGAAACACTATATGTTTATAATTAAGTTATAGGTTTAAATTTTTGCAAATAGTATAAAATTATTTGTTCTTATATTAGGTTGATTCCGTCTAGATCGTGTTCTAGAAATATAACATCTAAATTTAAGGAGATGATTGATCTTGAGGGTCATCTCTCAAGCCATAAAGGCATTTCATTGTCATGAGTTTAAGGTATAATAAAAAATTATTTTCTTTTTTAATTGATTTGTATACATTAATTAAATAAATATTATTACATTATAAGTTATCGGAATTTTTTATTTCAGAAAGAATTTTTCTAGGATTCTAATTTTGACGCGGTTATATATAAAGTATGGGAGAGGCGAGCTGGTACACGTTATCGCGACTTTATTGGTGCGATACATAAGGCTGGTGTATGACCACCATATATTTCTGAGCAAATATGGAGTCATTGGCAGGAGTATTAGACATCACCTGAGACAATGTCCATCTCAGAGCGTAACTCGACCAACAGACGTGGAGGACCAGGAGGAGAGAGTCTTTTCGTACATACGAGAGGATCAATTACCCACCACGAGCATGCAGAGAGACTTGTAAGTATCTAAACTTTACGCTTATATTCTAATTGTTTTACTTTGCTATATTTCAATTTAAATTGATGTGTGAATGTTGGAATAAAAATATGTGTATTATGGATAATGACAATGTTATAAATATCTGGTGCAATATACGGCTGTGTTGAGATATTTTATTTGTTCAATAGGGGTAAATATCATAAAAATAGAGCAAACTCTACTGAAATTTTTATAAATTCTAGTTCACATATAACATTTTATTCTTATGCAAGAAAAGTCTATGGGCATGAGACTAGGGGTGAGCATTCAGGTAATTTGGGCCCAATTTTCACTGTTCGGGCCCGGCCCAAATTACCCGAAATGTTTTCCATCTTACCCGGCCCGAACTCGAAATTTCATTACCCGAACTTACCCGGCCCGAATTACCTGACATTTTGTTCGGGTAAAGCCCGAATTACCCGAAATTTTGTTTGGTTCTCTTTCAAAAATTACACAAAATAACTAAATACTTGAATTA
>JAOTAX010000008.1:3654127-3679386 GCA_025629825.1 Erythroxylum guanchezii
AATGGTAATATTAATTTTCAATAATAATATAATATTAATAAATTTGAATCATAAAAAAACTATTTATATAAAAACAATAACAATAATAATAATAATTATTATTATTATAAATTAATAATACATAATAAAAAAAATTATAATCACTGTAATAATAATCAATACAAATAATAAAAATAATTATAATCACCGTAATAATAATAATTCTAATATTTTAAAAGAATAATTAATACAAGTTTTTATATATTTATAATTAATACATGCAAGTAATAATTAATACATATAATTATTATATGTATTTATAATAATATGTATTCAGCGTCTTTTGCAGTACACGAGATGGTAAATATAGTATTTAAACATAAAAGTGGCTTGAGCTTTACGCCACAAGCTCAACAACGGCGCCTGTGGGTGGATCCTACAAGCGCTTGATATCTGTACAGTACAGCAGAAAATTTAATGCCTAAACGATATCGTTTAGGTATTAGACACCATTAGACATCGTATCGTTGGACAGAGGATTTGAGCTCGTTTTTGAGAGAACGGATTAAGTGTGATTCGGTAATATCGTCTATTCTATTCAAACATATTTTTTGACAAAATTAATATATGAAAAAGACATTTCACTCCCCTCTGTCTCTGTAACTATATTTCTAAATAACGAAAAATGGTGAGAATAATACCTATGGCGTCTTCGATTCGACCTTCTCTATCCTCTTTGAGCTTGTGTAATCATAGTTTTGCTACTACTGCTGCTGTATCTCCTTTTGCTGCTGCTGCTTGTTCTACTCTGCCCTCTTTTCGAACCAGATTCGATTGTCTTGGACTTGGAAGTGGTACTCTTCAGTTCCTTATGCAGATTGTTTTTCTTCTGATTTTTGTATCGGTTAAGTGTGTAAGTTTGTCGGCAATTCGATGAACATTGTGAATATTCAGTGCGTTATTTGTATTTTTGTAATTTAATGTTGGCTGCCATAAATTTGCAAGTGTTGAACGCACGAGGATCCACCGAGTTGTCGTAGTTGTTGCACATTATGGATTTGAGTCGATGTAATTTTCTTTATCCATTCTTGGTTATTACTGCGGCTGGTTCTTTTAGACACTTGTTCTATTATTTGGAGTTTTGAGAATTGCGTTTCTCATTCAAGCTTTTGTTTTCCGATTTTGGTTTATGTTAGGAATTTATGATCTTAGCATAATGGTTTGCTAGGGATGCCCATTCACTTTTTCTACTTGTTCAATGAATTGCTTGCCAGCCGTTTTACTGTGTTGGTTCCCAGATGGGCAATGTGCCCCAACTGCTGTTGAATGGATAGTGTTTTGAGTACTAATTTGTGGTTTGTCCCAGGATGCCAATTGAGAGTTTCTAGGATTTGGTTAATGACAAATACTCTCTCATGAGCTCTAGGTGGAATTGTAATAACATGAGGGTGTTTTAATAAGAATTGCAGGTGTTACACAATCAAAGTTTGTTGACGTGAAAGTTTCCAAGATTTTGAGAAAAGAAGGTAATAGGTTTAAAGTGGAAGCAACGGGAAATATGGCTCAATCAAGCACAACTGCCACCCCAGAAAATGCTTTAGAGTGGGTGAAAAAGGACAACCGCAGAATGCTGCATGTTGTTTATCGTGTTGGAGATTTAGACAGGACTATAAAGTATGTCACGTTAAGCTAGCTACTTTGTTTTTCTTGATTCCAATTCTCTTTTATGTAATTGCAAACTCTCAATGATAAATGTTTGTCAACTCAGATTCTATACAGAGTGTTTAGGAATGAAGTTGCTGCGAAAACGTGACATACCAGAGGAGAGGTATACAAATGCCTTCCTTGGATATGGGCCAGAAGAATCTCACTTTGTTATAGAATTGACTTATAGTAAGGCTTTTGGCTACTGCTCATTTCACTCACACTTTGTTAATACCTAATCAAGTAAAATTGTATGGTGATGTTGTAGGAAAGGTGCAGCTTTTACTCTATTTTGTTATTCACCTGTTTTCATGCAATTGTTAGATTATGGGGTTGACAAATATGATATTGGCTCTGGATTTGGACATTTTGGAATTGCAGTTGAGGATGTAAGTTTGCCACATTGTTAGAACTTTAGTAATCCTGCAGGATTTGAACTCATGAGTTTAATTTCTTCTGTGAAATATAATGTGATCTCTGAGGGTTATCATCGTGCTCAATTTGATCAGGTTACCAAGACTGTAGAACTCATAAAGGCTAAGGGTGGGAAAGTAACCAGAGAACCTGGTCCCGTTAAAGGTGGCAAAACAGTTATTGCTTTTATTGAAGATCCTGATGGTTACAAATTTGAACTTTTAGAAAGGGGGGCTACACCTGAACCACTTTGTCAAGTGATGCTTCGAGTTGGTGATCTTCATCGTTCAATAAACTTTTATGAAAAGGTACAAGTTTCCTACACTAGATATATCTTGGTTGTAGGCTATAACTATCCTTTATTATTATGATCAGGCTTTTGGCATGGAGCTCCTCCAAACATGGGATAATCCAGAATTTAAGGTACGTTAGAACATGGTACATATGTATTTACTGGCATATTTTGTGCTGAACTAGTTTACGAGAATGAAAATTTGGTCCCAATTTAGTGGTTCCAGAGTTTTACATCTCACTAACATTCTTGTCCTCCCAAATATTGACATGTCGAAAGGACAGTAATTTCTTTGTCCAAATATAAACATTGAATTATGTTAGGGAAATCTTTCCTGACTTATGGTACAAGTTAGACCAGGGGAAAAGCAGATTACACTGCAGTACCTTTCTAAGTAGCTTTTCCTGTATGTTTAGTAGGAAAATCCTTCTGGTCGTTACAAGTAGACATTTTGCTGGTTTATTTAACTCTTCCTTATGCTACGGGCTTTTTTTTTCCTTGAAGATTTGTTAACAACAAACAACATTTTTGTTTAGGTCAAGAGTTTCATACAATATACTCATTTTATTGACTTTCTGGTTGTTCAAAGATTGCAAAGCAGCATTTGATACAAATAAAGTTCTCATAAAAATACTTAAGAACCTTATGATTCTACTTCTATTATTTTGTTTCCTAATTTTGATTTTGTTTATTTTTTGAACATAACCAAAATCTTGTTCGTTTTTCTTTTTTTGAAAAACAAAATTATGTTTGGTTATTAACATGAAATGTAATTATACTTTTATTATTAAAATTAATAAAACACTAAATTAAAATTGAAGATAAATTAATTAGATAAATTAATCTTATTTCAATCTCTTATATAATATTTATTAATAAGTGTTAATAGTAATTTTATCATGTTTTATTAAAAATGAATAATCAAATAAACTTGTAAAATTTATTTATAAGCTAATATTTATTTATTATAAATATTCAATGTTATTATCCAGAATTAAATTTCTAATTTGTTATTTAATAAATAACTAATTTGAAATCTTAAATGTATATTTTAAGAAGTTTTAAATCTAAAATCGTTATTAAATAATTATCAAATTGAAAATACTTTTATTTTCTAAAATGCTTTTAATTTTAAACTTTGAATTATAAATATAAAATAAATTGAATAATTAAATTATATTTGAATAATGATTATTAGTAATTAAATATTTAAATAATGTTTTTTAGTTAATAATAAAACAGAAAATCAAAATCAAACTTTTACTGTTTTCATAATTTATGAAAATAAAAAGAAATCAAAATTTAAAACAGAAATCATAAACTTATTCAAACAATTTTTTTTACTAAATTTGAAACCCAAAATAGAAAATTAAAAATAAAATTGAGATCAAATAGGCCCTTATTATTTCATAGTGAATAGAGACACCATTAAGTGTCAAACTGTCAATTGTAGAAATGTGCTTGAATTTTGTTTCCTCAAGTGTTAATTTATTCTTTTAAAAAAGGTGTTAATTAATTTTCTATTTCCAACCTCTCTTTTTTCTTTTTTAATTTTCACTTCGTTAAAATGGACAAGTTCTCTTGAATAAATGGTTTTTATGCCTATTTTAGTCTTTATGAAAAACATACTCTTTTATCCCAATTTAGATGGAGAAAAATGAGGAAGCAATCAAGCGAAAAACTTTTTTTACTCATCCTGGATGGTGTTTTCCCTCAAAAAAGCATGTGAAGAAAGGAAAAAATATGGAACTTGTGGTTGATGAGTAAGTAGTTCCTGCTTTACTGCACAACGTACGTGTTATTAAGAGAAACTTGAGGGAAGAAAGAAAAAGTGGGTTAAACATCCCTGACTAACATGTCAAATACCTTTCTTTTTGTTTCAATAACCAACGAGAACGGCATTCTTCTCTATAATTACAGAAATGATTTTCAATTAAGAGATATATATGAATATGATAAATGGGTGAAACTTTTGCTAGTAATTTTGCTTTGCCATTGGTTTCATATAAAATGTTTACTAGAGCATGTACTGCTCTTTGCAGTGTATGGCAGTTCAGTTCATTGAATGGTATGTGTCTGCATTACGTCTCTTGAAAGTTCAAAACTTTACAATCCTGACAAAGCTGCTCATTGCAACTTGGCCTTTTATTATTATATTGATATCCTGTATGATTAGAACTTTCTTGAATATGCTTCAGCCCTGAGTAGATTATTATACAAATTGATGCAATCTTTTGTTCATGACTATTACTAGTATACAATTGCAATGATGGGTTATGGACCTGAAGATAAAAGTGCTGTACTGGAGTTGACATACAATTATGGGGTCTCAGAGTATGAGAAAGGCAATGCTTATGCGCAGGTCAAAGTTTTTCCTTGCGCAGTTGTCAGGATCGTCATCTTAGATGAATGCTCTTCAAGTTTTCTATCTGTACTTGATCGTTGTACTTATACTTTTTAATTGGTTCTGTTTGATTCAACTCTATTTTCACAACAGATTGCAATAGGCACAGATGATGTCTATAAAACCGCAGAAGCAGTAAAACTATTCGGTGGAAAAGTTACCCGAGAACCAGGACCATTACCTGGAATCAACACCAAGATCACTGCTTGCTTGGATCCTGATGGTTGGAAGACAGTATGTTTTCGAAAGACTTACATCATCAATTCTTGTCTGATTTTCACCTGAAAGAAACTACATGATATCTAAAATATCTCCAAAGAGCTGTTGAGAGTAGATGAGTTGAATCCAAAAACTTCTCTATATACAAGCACTTAAGTTGCAAGGCAACGTAGAAGTCTTTCATTATAGGCCTAGCTGTGATGGTATATCTCTCAATTCTCTTTTTATGTTGCTCCTTCCATTGTCCCATCTTTTTGTATTTACCTCTGCACAAGCTACCAACTCGTCGCAACACCAATCCCTTCTCACATTCCATTGAACCATAAGCAGGAATGTCAAACAAACTCCTTTTCTATCTGAATTATGATCTCATGTGGATAGGTTTATGTTTCTATGATTTTAGATCTGTGATTTTTGTTTCTTTTCTTACAGGTTTTTGTAGATAACATAGACTTCCTCAAGGAATTGGAGTGAGTTACTGTAGAGAGCATCAAATGCAATTTGAATTTGCTGGGGCCAAAAATATTCTGGCAGAAGCTCTTGGTGCTCATTTTGTAGATAGAAAGTACCCTTTACAGTGAACAGAGCCATAAACATCTTGGTAAGAGTGGAGCAGATTAGAGATGCCTATCATCAAGATTTTATATTGAAATAAAAAACAAAAAAATCTCACGGAAATTACTTAAGCCTTTGAAAGCATACTTCACAAGGTCAATATTGTGCTATTGCAACATGATATTCTTGAGGTACTTGTTCGCATTGAAAATATTTACTTAATACAGGCAGGGATGACAATGGATCGAGTTAGGTTCTTACAACACTTTTCTCTTGACCCGAACTACTATGCCATCTTAGTTTTTTGTCTCAACCAGTTCAGGTTAGGCCGAGTTGACCCTCTCAAATTTGAGCTTGTTTCCAATTTTGATCAACTTGAATTTCTTATCTGTGAAGACGTGTGTCAGTTTGCCAACAATATTTGATAATCTGTCAAAGCAAATTCCAATAATTTTGTTGAAATTTCAATTACAAGCTTCATTAACAATGCGTGAAAATTATTATTTGGATTATTTGTACCAAACGTTAAGGTTAAAAATGTCAAAATGGAATAGACAAAAGAAATATATTATCTTCCCTTCAAAAATTAACTAATGATTATAAAGTGGAATTATTATTTTTAGTTAATTACTTGTGTTTCCTTATTTCATAATTTATTATTAAGTATTTATTATTTTAATTTATTATTTTCTTGTAAGTTATTTAAATCTTTCAAGATAGAAATTTTTAGTGTATTGTTATTGTAATTATGTTTGTTATCAAAATTTAGTTTCAAAACAATGATACTTCGAAAAGGCAAAATATAAGAAAAAAAATCACATCCCAACTTTCAAGCAATATAATTAGTTTTCTTCTTTCGTAATTTATCGTCAACTTTTTCTCAAAAAATAAAAATCGCATTTGCTATAGAAAATTGTGAAAAAAAAACTAATAAAATAATATTAGATAAACCAAAATAATAAAAAAGACATCTTCCCTCGTTTACAGGAAGTCGAATGGGCAAGCGTTGGTCAGAAGCAACCATAAACCCCTAATTAAACCCCTAGACAACCGAAAGGGAAATCGGAAGAAGAAACTTGCAGAGAAGATGAGTACAGTAGTTAATACTAAAAAAGAAGAGAAGAGCGGAGAAGAGGCTGAGGAGGAGAAGAAGAATAATGGGCAAGTGAACATGAACGGAAAAAGTAAAAGCAAGAACAGGAAGCGTAAAGAAGAGTCGGCGTACGGAAATTACAAGAATTATTACGGGTATAGGATAGATAAGGGCATGGATGAAGACCCCCGTCTTCAGGTTTTGAAGAGAGAGTGGTTTCATGGCAAGGAATGTCTTGACATCGGATGTAATAGTGGCATTATCACCATTAGTATTGGTACGTTTCCCCTTTTGTTTTCTTAAAAAATATTTTTCATTTGATTGACCTGAATCTGGGACTTTTCGGGGGTTGTATCTAATGACGCTTTTGGGGTTCAAAATCATTTTTAATCAGGGCCTTTTTCTTTTGGTTAATTTGATGATATTGTCACTGCAGCCAAAAAATTTGGGTGTCGACGCATTCTAGGGATCGACATTGATGGTGGTAAGATTGTGATTCTGCCTCTGCTGGTTTTGAAAGAAAAAGATTGGGTATTTCATATTGTTATGTGAGATTGGGAAAATGCATGGTTCTTCGCTAAAGCTAAGACTAATAGGGTCTTCTCTTTGAATATTTTAGAATTGATTCAGCATGCACGTTGGAACTTGAGAAGAACTGTGAGGGAAGATAGTAAACCGTCCCGATTGAAGGACAAAGAGAAAGTAAATGACTTAGAGCATGGTTCAACTGTACCATCAGTTGGGAATGCAAAGGTCGGTTCATGTCCTGAGGAAAGTGAATTACCTCGGATAGTTTCTTTCAAAGTTGATAATTTTGTTGAGAGTTGGGGTCCACTGGAGGAACGGTATGACACAATTCTTTGGTAAGCACTTCTTCACTTTCATCGTCTATGTGCTGAAAGTATTACTTTGGGAAGATGTATAACTATATAGAAATTGGGGAAGACATAAAGCTATCTAGGCTGTGTTATTAGCCAAGAACTTTTTTCAAGAATTGCTGATTTGTGTATACCATCTTTGAACGCTGTCAATCATATCAGATGCAGCTTATCAATTTGCAAAGTAGATTTTTTGGTTTCTGTTTCAATGATTGAATCGAGTTTCTTTACCTGGAGGAATCATTTAAGATAAATGACTTGTTAAATGTAGCTGTTGGAATACTTCGCAGTAGCTGATGGTATTTCCCTTGGTCTAATGCATTGAACCTTTGTTTTGTAGTTTGAGTGTGACAAAATGGTTTCATCTGAACTGGGGTGATGATGGACTGATCACCGCATTGTCAAAAATATGGAAAATTCTCCGACCGGTAAATGTGGTACCTTTTATTGCATGGCTGAATAGTTTCTTGTCTTGAGAAAACTTCTAATACATTTTAAGGGAATTAATGTGGGCAGGGTGGCATTCTAGTCTTGGAGCCTCAGCCTTGGCGATCATATGAAAGTAAACATCTTGTTTCAGAGGTATTGCTTATTTTCCAGTCCTAACTATTTACTAAGCACATGATTTTTCCCAAAATTCAACACGACAGGAAGGTTGCTAAAATTCATCTTCTTGAGCAACCTTGCAATATTACATATATGTGTTATACTTTTCCTAATGCCACTACAGATGCTTTAGCATTATAATCGAAATGCGAGCTTACACCATTTGTAGGGTTCTTTTTACCTACTACATTTCTAATATGCAGAGAGCTGCAACGAATTACCGAGCAATCAAGTTCCATCCAGAGTGTTTTCAAGAAATCCTTCTTGATAAGGTATATATTTCCATTTTTTTCCTCCTGGTTTGAGTTTGACCTTGAACATCAATCTACATTTCGGAGGGACTCTTCTTAAGGTCCAGGGATATCCAACTTTAAATATTCTTTTGCAGATTGGGTTTAGAAAGGTAGAGGACATTACTTCAGGTTTGGCTGTAAGCAAAACTGGTTTCCAAAGGCCCATTCTTGCGTTCCACAAATGATCAACTTGAAGAAAAGCTATATTTGAAGATAAGTGCGACAAATACAGCATAAACACCATGGTAATCTCTCATGGATTGAGTTTGTGGTGAATTCCTGGTCCAAAATCTGATTTGGACGTTGGCCATTACATCCAATTCATCCTGGATTGATCTTAAAGACCCTTCAGTTTTTCACTTGCACATTGAAGAAATGAACAAGTTAATTTCACTTTTGTGCTCACCCAAGGCTTGCGTACTAACGATGTCCTCCATACTGTTAGTTGGATTAGCTAATTGTTTACCATGTTAGTTCATCCGAGTTCATAAGGTGGTCTGGTGAACGAGCATTCACTACGGGCAGGGTATTTCCCACTTCACTATTTTCATGTACACTGCTGACCTCCATGTAGACACGTCGTTAAATTTTGACAAGTGGTATTGTTGAATATATTTATATATGCTTACTTTTTTCTGAAATGTCTTTCCTGAAAATTTTGGAAATTCCATACATGATAATGAGATTTTAATTTTTCGCTTAGTCATTAAACATGACCATATTTAAAACAAGGTAGGTGGTGCTTCAAGTTAGGAATTAAACTTGTTTAAATTTGTTTGATTGGTACTAGTGATAAGGACTTTTTGGATGATTAGAAGTTGTTTTTAGAAAATAAATTTATATGGAGACTAAGAAGAAATAAAATGATAGATGTACTAGAACTTTTTGTTGGAGAAAAAAAGAACAAAAATGGAAAAGGAAGGCTAAGGAGTTTTGTAGTTTTAACTCATATAATGTTGCATTGTAAAATAAAAGCAAGGCTATGCCTAATTAAATAGACTTACAAATAAACTAATTCAGCAAAAAATAAGCAATCATCTAAGAAAGTAGATAAACATTAACCCATGTAATCTTCCACTAATAACTAATAATGCACTTTTTATCACCGTCTTTAAATTTATTAATATACATTATCATCAACTTATAGATATTGGAGCACACCTCTACATGGTGCACTTCTCACCAACTCCTCTAAAAAAGAGTTTCTTCTTGTGCTACTTGTATTGTATTAGTTTCTTCTTCATTTTAAAATCTGCAGTACTTTTGTAAATGCGCAAATTTCTTGCACTTGAAGCATTGTGGTTTTCCTTTGTGCCAACAATCCTTCTCTTTATGGCCGGATTTCTTACAATTTATAAATTGGAGAATTTTACTTTTACCCTTTGAGGAAGAACTCTTAACCATCTATGCTTCATCAACCTTATCACTATTTTCTCCGTCTCTCATTATTCTTCTTTGGTCCACAACTTGAAGAGCGTTTAGTAACTCTGCAAAGGTTATATTTGATAAATCTTCAATAACTTCAAGCGATGAAATTTTTGACTCATACCTTTTGAAAAGCTTGTCTACAATTTTTTTAGGAGGAAATTCTTCACCAAGTAACTTGATTTGATTGACAATGGACATAAGTTTGCTCTCATATTCTTTGACACCTTCAGAATTATTTGTTTTTAACATCTCAAATTTTCTTTTGAAATTCAAAATTTGCATCATCTTAGTTTGAATGTTGCCCTCAAATTCTTCTTTTAGTTTCTCTCATGCTTCTTTAGGAGATTCACATGTCATTATACTCGTGAAAATTCTTTCTGTTACGGCCGAATGGAGATAATATAGAGCTTAAGGTTTTTTTGCCCTTACTTCAACATTCTTCTTGATTTGGTTTAGGGTTAGATTTTGCATAAGAGGTGTAGGCTCAAACACAGTTTCCTATTTAAAGAGAAAGAGGTAATGGTAGAGGTCGAGGAAGCAAAAGTAAACAAGAATATGGAAGGAATACTTGGAGATATTAGAGATCACAGATTTGATGTTTCTGTTGTAAAAGGTTTGACCATTATGGTTCTACTTTAACAAAAATAAAAACTAGAAAAATGTGAATTTTATTGAAAAGAAAATAATGTATAAATACCAATCATGTTGCTTGCTTATGACAATAAAAATCGTTGTAACAGTAGTGTATGGTATTTAAATACCAGTGCATCAAACCATATATGTGGAAGAAAAGAGTTCTTTGTGGAGCTTGAGGAGAAACACTATGACAATGTTACTTTTGAGGATTTGTCTCAAAGACTTATACAACGAAATTGCAATATTCTCATTAAACTCAAAAGTGGTAAGAAGAAGCTTATCATAGATGCTTATTATGTTCCAGGCATGAAAAATAATATTTTGAGCTTGGGAGCTGTTTGTTCGTGATAACAATGATGCTTTGATTGCTTTAGTGAAGATGTCGAATAATAAGACGTTTCCCTAAAACTTGTGTGTGAATTAATCAAATTGTTTGCGAGCCTTAATTGATGATGACTCAACTCTTTGACATCTTTAATATGGACATTTGAACTTCGAAGCTTTGAAGCTTTTGGAGAAGAAGAACATGGTGAAAAGCTTGCCAAAGATTGATGGACCAAATAACCTATGTGAAGTTTGTGTCATCAAAAACCAGCAAAAAAGTCATTTAAGGGAAGGAGAACAAAAAGGGTTGTACGATAACTTGACTGGGTACATTTAGATGTTTGTGGTCCTATCAAACCTTTATTAATTGGTAAAAACATGTATTTCTTAACCTTTACATATGATACGGTGAAAAAAATATAATTGTATTTATTGAATGAAAAAAGACAAGTTTTGAGTAAATTTAAAGAATTCAAAATTTTAGTTGAAAAATAAAATGACTCATTTAAAATATTTGAGAATTGATAGGAAAGGAGAGTATGATTCAATTGAGTTTTAAAATTTTGGTGTTTCCAAATAAAAGAATATAACTATTCTTAACATGGTTAGATGTATGAGTTCTCAAGGAATTTTGGGGAGAGGCTATTGCTACTACTACGTATTTGTTAAAGAGGTTTCCTTGAAAAAGAACTGAGAATGTTAGCCCGGAGGAAGGTTGGAGCTGTCAAAAGCCTATGGTTGATTATTTGAGAATTTTTGGAAGCATTGTTTATGCAAAAATTCCTGAAGAAAAGAGGATAAAGCTTGAAAATAAGTGTAAAAAATGCATTTTGATGGGCTTTGAAGAAAGTAGAATTGGTTACAAACTCTACAATCCTGTCACGAAGAAAAATGTAATGTCAAAGGATGCAGAATTTGATTATGCACAAAATTGAAATTAGGAAGTGAATGACTAGCAAACGCTTGCTGAAGTTCAAGAAAAGAAGGAGCTAGATGATATAGGTGACAAAGAAAGATTGGAAGTCTCATCTCCTGAAACTAGCAGTTCTAGTACACAATCAAAAAAGATTTTAAAAAAAACATCCAAGATGTCTATAATGTCACACAAAGGATCAAACTTGAAGATGACAAACTCAATTTCTTATTTCTTTTTGCAGGTTATGATCCTTTAGCTTTTGAAGAAGCATACCTTAAACCTAAATGGACGAAAGCCATGGAGGATGAGATTTATGTTATCAACAAAAATGATAATTGGAAACTCACTACACTTTCTTAAGGACATAAGGCGATTGGTGTAAAGTGGGTTTTTTGGATTGGAAGGGAAAGGTGGCAAAGCACAAGTCACCACTAGTAGTGAAAGGCTACAAGCAAACATAGGAGTTGATTATGAAAAAGTGTTTGTGCCAGTGGCTTGGCTAGATACTATGAGATTGCTTATCTCTTTGGCAGCTCAAAGAAGTGGAAGATTCATCAAATGAATATAAAATCAACATTCCTTAATGGAAACCTTGAAGAAGAAGTCTATGTAGTACATGCACAAGAATTTGTTGTTAAAGGGCAAGAAGATAAAATGTATAAGTTGAAGAAAGCTCTTTATGAGCTTAAGCAAACTCCACCAGCATGGAATTCTACAATTGATGCTTTTCTTCTACAAAAATGGCTTCAGTAAATGTCCTTATGAGCATGCTTTATACGTGAAAAATAACTCAAAAGGAGATGTTTATTTGTCTTTATGTGGATTATTTAATTTTTGCAGGAAGCCATCCAACCATGATAAAGGAGTTCAAGCAACTAAAAGAGAATGAATTTGAGATGAATGATTTCAGAATCCTGGCTTATTTCTTGGGAATTGAAGTTAAGCAAGGAAGTGATGGCAAATGTGTTTCACAAACAAAATATTCGAACGAGATATGCAAGAAATTTTCCATAAAAGAACGTCAACCAATGGACAACCTTATTGATTGTGGCAGCAAGTTAACAAAAGAAAGAGAAGGAAAACTAGTAAATCCAACTTATTACAAATCTGGCGGGTTGTTTAAGATACTTAACTTATACTGGACCTGATATATTGTTTGGTGTTGAGATAATGAGCAAGATTATGGCGAATTTCATGACTTCACATCTGAAGCATGCTAGCATGAGAATTCTAAGGTATATCAAGGAAACTGTTGAGTATGGATTGTTTTATTCTTTATTGCAAAATCTTGAAGTTGTTGGATATAGTGTGATAATGATTGAGCTCAAAGTATGGAGGATTATAAAAATATAACTAGTTTCATTTTTTTTTATTTTGAAGATTTAGCTTTTCCATGGTGTTTTAAGGAGCAACTCATTGTTGCTATATCAACTTGTGAAGCTTAATATGTTGTAGCTGCATCTTGTGTTTGTCATGGTATTTGGCTAAGAAGAATACTAGAGAAGATGAATTTGCAACAAGAAGAACCACCTAGAATTTATGTGGACAAAGAATCCAGTTCACCATGAGAGATCCAAGTGCATTAATACAAGATTTGATTTCATAAGAGAGCAAGTGAAAGCAAAAGAAGTGGAGCTAGTTCATGTGAAATCAAATGATCATGTGACTAATAATTTCACAAAGCCTCTTGAGGCTGAAACTTTCCAACATTTGAGGAATAACAATAAGGCAAACTCTTGCGATCAGGTTAATGAAGTGTGTATAACAACTAAGCTAGGAGATGGGGCAGATTGTCTCCCGCAATGATTTGGTGGTGAAGAATAAGATTTAAAAGCATATAATACTTGAATATAAGTAATTTTAGTCCTTTTGCAAAATTTGATCTAAAAAAATTCAAAAGAAAATGTACGCTTTAAGTGAATTATTTAAATTGAATTTTTTATTTCAATTTTCATTCCAAAATATTATCAACCGGATAATATAAGATTGATGAATAACGTTCCATAAAATATTATAAATCCTAAACACTACCTTCTTCCTCAATATTCTGAAGTTGGACTCTTTATACATAGATTTAGTTACACTAATTTAGGTTAGGAAAATGGACCCAGTTACCTCTTAATGTGTAGAGTACGATATACTTGCGTTTTGATGTCTTATAATTTTTTGGGAAATAATATAATTATGCTATCGTCATGTTCTTAGAAACGAGATGAAACGGCAAATACCCTGTCGATGGACTTGAGATAAATGGAACAAAATCGAAATATTATACCAATTCCCATAGTATTGCCTAACAAAGAAATGAAGCCCAAATGTCCTGGATCGGCCTCCAGATGCCAAGGAAGGAAGACTAGACATTAGAACAGCAAACATAGCTGAGAAAAGGTCCATCATGTTGATGTCATCTGAATTTCCAATCTTTCAAACTATTTGCGCAACAAAAATAGGACGTTAGAAAAGGTCCCCCCATGCTTCCATGTGCCCTGATATTTCAATGCCTCGAACTATTTACTACTTCCTAGTCCTTTTCAGACCCAAAAGGGAGAGCTTAGCTCAATAAGATGGTATTCAATGTGGAACTCTTGCTTGATCGATAGCCAGATATGCATTAGCAGGTTACATTTGTTTGTAGGCTAAAATTGGGCGTACCTCAAACTTTCTGCAGCTGTTTGTTGCTGATTCTAAAATATTAAAAATGAGTGACCACAATAAAATTCAAAGAGCGGCTTCGTTAGCTGTCATAGAAGGGAAACGAGAATGTTGATTTTTCAATTGGATGCAGCCACAATTTCTTATTTTTGTCAAGCATGTAAACTACCTTCGGAAATCACCCGATGTCCAAGTAACTTTTCCAAGCTGTCAACTACCGAGAATATTTTCCACTCACCCTCCATTGGGTAGGCTTCCACACCGCCAAAATTGACATCATCCTACCACAAGGATAAGTTGAGCAACCTTCTGGCTTGATGCTCTCCCAGTATTCTCATCTCAGTCAAATTTTCACCTCTCACTTTCATGGGCTAGCATCAGAGACATGCTTAATTCACCTTCAGAAGATTATTTGACCCACAGGATCTTTATCAAATGCAACTCAACAGTGCAAGCAACCTGTGATAAAACAGATTTCAACATTGCCACAGTGAGGATAACAACATAACCAATGAGGATCAGGTGCCCTGCTTATCAGACCGGCAGCCTCACCCCAACACTAGTAAAGAACCCAAATCCAAGAGTTAATGGTCTTCATGTGCCATCCTTCCTAAACAGTTCCTTGCATTATAATTGGTGCAGAAAAAAAGCCATAGGAGGAAAGAATCCTGCAAACTAGAAAGTATGAATCGATAATCGAGAAGTTTACATTAAATTATTATCCAAAATGATGACAAAAACATAACAAAATCTTACAATCTTTCTACCTAGAAAAAGAAATCAATCGAGGAAAACTTGTGCTCCTTTGGCAAAAGAAGTTCTATGTCAAATCTAGAAAAAATGCAGCACAGCACTTGATGGAAAATGGAAACATAAATGCCAAGCAACTAATTATATCAATAATGTGAATGTTCTTTCCATATGTTAGCAAAGGGATAGTAATACATGCAGTTAAAACCGACTTCCCTGCATCACCATGAGGATGACCTAATTATAAATTGGGAAGACATGCAATAGTCAAGAATTAACATATTGCAAAAGCAAAATCACCTTGGACAAACAGATGAAAGTAAATAAAAAATTGGGGAATTTATAGTGCAGCTGCTATCCAGATTAATTTAATCCAAAACTCGAGCATAAAATAACGACTGACTTGTAACATATAACCCAGCCACTCTTATGCAGTACTCATACTTAGCATATTAAGCTATAACATCTATTTTACTAATATACATGACCACAGCTGATCAACTTAAGATTGCTCCTGCTCATTACCAAGGCATTTGGCAAGACATTACCTTTACCCCTCAGTTGAAACAAATGCCAAAATGACCCCGGATAACTCTCCAGTTTCTTAGGCTAGTTAAACCATCTCATATGCGTGACTCTGAATTATACTCTGACATTATACACTTTTACAATATGGTCAAAAGTATGGAAATGAAGATGAAAACTGTTGATGGAGATTCTCAGGTTTCACTCCATGATATTAAAATATTAAGAGCAGAACAGGAAATAAATACCATTCAAGAAACTTTTACAGATGTCAACTGGCAAAAGAAACTGCATTCTGATAAGAAAAAGAAGAAAATGGACCAGTCATAATACATGGCGCCACAAATACAATATGTTTGAGTCAATTAAGATATTTATGTACATAACCAAACTTATGTTGGTATCCAATGAAAACCAATGTGTTTGAAGTCACCTTGTAAAGTAATGCAACCTGGTTTTCATCACGTAAGAAGTATATCAGAGTCCAATAAATGCAACAGCGATCTTGATGAGAAACATAGCAGGAAGCACCACACCATGTGACCAACGATTTTGTTCCTCCGATGGATTTACCAAGAATCTTCTTCACCAGATCCACAGCAAAATCACATTGTATGACATTGTCACTCTTACTGTTAAATGTAACTCTACAACAGCATTCCCATAGAAAAAGGCAGTATTGAACTTCATCCAAAACTGATCTATTGACAATAAATTTTACCATCTTGATCATTTTGCAGGATGGCGCGGCAATGCTGAAATCCAACTGCTTGAGGGGCCAATTTTACTGTTATTCCCATGACCGGGATTTTCAGCTTCACTTTGAACAATAGCTTTTGCTAAATTTCTTTTTGAAGTACTGGTGTGTGGATATGAAGTGGAGGCCATGTGTGCATCACTTGCCATCTACAAAAGTAGGTTTTTGATCAAATTCACGCAATGTAGGAAAATGGCTCTGGAGATATAGGGACTGCTTTACTGAACTTTTAGAAGAGACACAGCTTGTGCCAGAAGCTCTCCCAGAAATCAAAATTTTATTTTCATAAAATCTTAAGCAATAATGAAAAGGTGTTTTCAAGAGAAAAAATGGCTCCAAGAAATTTTATTAGTAAAGTTACATAATCTGTTTGCTTAGTAGAGACTTACATGCTTGTCAAAATGGCTATCAGATGTCAAATTTTTGCCAGGTCCTGGTTTCAATTCCATTCTTATGCCAGCAGTAGTAGATCGCAGAATATCAGTTGAGTAAGGAGGATTACTACTTCCTGCAAGTCATAACAAGTATTATTTCTCTAAACAAGGACAAAACTTTAGCCAAAAACCAGCTGTTAATGACATATTTTAAGGACACGGTCTACTCCATGGATTATTATGCGCTTATATTAAGCCAGACAAGAACAAATGAAGGATTTATCTTCACAAAGTTGATCTTATAGTGCTAGCGGCTGGATCATTTTGTAGGGTGATAAAGCTTCTCTTGATTTATTACTTTTTCCACCATGCTAATCCCAGAACAAAAATCGCAGTTTCAAATGATGTTGTTGCAAAGAAATAGCTATCACGTTCTGAGAAAAATTATCACTTGGATGGAAGGGATTTAAGCACACCGCCGCTTCTGGCTAATTCAGGGGCTAAAGGGTTACCATAACTACCATGATGAACAAATTGAGAATGATGTCTCATGAGGGTCACTTGACTAGGTTGTCATTTCAACTCACTAAATTTTCACCCTAATAAGTACTGGATATTTGTCGAATATCCTTCAATAAAACAGTGCCTTTGGATGTGTGATCAGTATATGACCACAAAAATGATAACCAGCATACCCTTAATTTAAATGCACGTTTTACCTTTCCTGATACAGTACATCAATCACAAACTTACTGAACAATACAGTTTCTCAATTAATAAGAAACAGGAGAGCTGATAACTTTCAAAATGTTTAAAACTCTGTGGTCTAAGCACTGGACTTGAAAGTTCATATTGAACTTAGAATTATCAACAGGCAAAGAAGACACTCAATCATGAACATCTGCAGAGAACAAAAGGCAATTTCTAACCTTGGGGATTCTCCATCTCTTTATGCACCGCATGACTACTACTTGGTCCAGGAACTGGCTGTAATAAGAAAATACAAGGCTTCTGAAAAGTTTGTTCATCCTCAAGTTCAAACTAAACATAAATTGCTTCATGCAGCAATTGAACTTTAAGCCACATACATTCAATATTAAGAGAATAAAATGGAAGTGTAAGAAAATAGAAGTCGAGAGTTACTAACAGATAATCGAGGCTGAGTTCTTCCCTTCTGGGACTGCTGATACTTGATGATGGTCCAATCAAAAATGTAATCAAATTCACATCCTGAGAAGAATCGTTACCGAGATTTCCATTAAAATATTAAATTTATTGACTATATGATGATATTTAAAAAATATGGTATAGTTACCATCATTAAAAACCTTAAATAATAAAATAAATTTTTATAACTATGAGGTTTATATATCATTGTGATTTTAAATATGTATTATAATTCTTGTTTAAACAAAAGAACTTACAGAAAAGTGAAATTAAATTGTTTAAATCATATTTTAATTCTAAATGTGAATGTGAATTTGAATTTTGTAAATATGTAAATAATTTGTAATATCTAACATCAAATAATCAATCTTTACCTCAAATCTTAAAAGTTTAGAGTATCTTCTTCTTAAACCAAGTTTATACACTAATTCACAATTTAATCCACCCCCTTATACTCTAAAAATATTTAGCCTTTTCTTCCCTCAAGTTTTTACTCGGTCTCCCAGGCTAACACCATCAATTTTCCTCTTTTTATTTCTCTGCCAGATAAGGGATTGAAGCAAATTTTATTCCAAGCTCGTTTCACCATTATTCTTAAATTTTTCTGTCATCCTTATTCCCTCTTCTAACAGTCCCATACATGCTTGGTTCACTCGTCCCCGGCTTACCAACACTGCTCTCTGTCTTTCGTTGTACTCAAATCTGTGTATCTAATAACTCCACTTCCTCTCTCGATGATAGGTCGTTCTTTCAATTCTTTGTTTAACAGGGTCAATATATCTCTTCCTTGAACTTCATGGCTAATCAAGCCAATCCATCAACTTTGATAGAACAGAGAAGGCATTGAGCTGACACGAGGTAATTCATCTAAACTTAATAATGAAATTGTTGAGATCATTGAGAGTTATGTCAAAATCCCAAGGAATTCATTTCAGTCGAAAAAAAAATTCTTCACCCTAATATGCTATTGATAGCTCAAATTCATCAATACCTTCACGTGTGAGCAAGTCCCGGAACAGACGCTTCAAAAATCCATAATCAGGTCGCTGATCAAATGTAAGTGAATGGCAATAATGAAGGTAAGAAGCAAACTCCACCGGATGACTTTTGCACAGAACCTTCAAGGAATTATGTGACAAAATTGTAAATTAGCTTTACAATAATACTTTTAGAACCAGAATCAAACCTTAATTAACTTGGCTTTTAATTAATACTTGCAGTACTAGGATCAAACCTTGATTAACTTAGCTTTTAATTAATAGTTGAAGGAACTAGAATCAAACCTCAATTGGAGTTGATAATTTCTTCTCACAAATTTTGTCATACTTCTGTTTCTTCGTGGCAGCTTTTAAGCCCTGCCAGGGAAGGCTAAACAGAGAAATTTAGTCAGCTCAAGACACAAAACCTGTATGCCACAAAACCTAACAACATTTCATTCTGATAACTTGACAATTGCATTGGTTTTACAAATCTGGCAAAAACAATTCAGACCAGAAATGAACTTTAGGTAAAACATACCTTCCCCTAAGAAAATATAACAGTAAATAACCAAGTGACTCCAGATCATCACGACGGCTTTGCTCTACAAAAATGGAAGGAATGAAGTCATATGGAAGCTCATGGGGGGAAAAAAAAAACATGATTACGTGAATAAACATGAATTCTTAACTTGATTTTCAGTAATAGTATAATTTAGCTTACCAATTCCCAGATGAGTATTGCAACTGGCGTAACGTGCAGTTCCAGTTAAGTTCTTGTTCTCCCTGATAAGAATACAGAAGAAGAATGGGTTACATCAAATCCCACTTCATCACCTTCCCTGTTTTTATCTTCATCAATTTTAAGTAAAACAAATTTGATTTTTCTGCTGTAAGCCGCAGCTGAATATAAATGAAGATGATGGATAGGAACTTAAAAACAAACAAATAATTACCTATAAGGAATATGTCGATTTGTAGTGGCATCTCGATATCGTTTTGCAAGCCCAAAATCAATTATGTAAACCTAAAATATAGAATCCAATAAGCCCAACAGTAAACCTGATTCAAAGTCTATTGCCATACCAAAAAGATGCCACAAATCACCATTACCTGATTTGCTTTCCGACCAAGACCCATAAGGAAGTTATCAGGCTTTATGTCTCTATGCAGAAATCCTTTGGAGTGAACATACTCTATTCTCGTAATCTTAAAAAAAAAGAATTCACAACATATCACTCATAAGCTATCGTAGGGGCAATAATTAGGACCAATTTTGATGATCACTGATACTGTCCACATTTGAACTGAAGATTGTGAAAACACGACCAAACCAAACATACCATCTGATCAGCCAACATTAACACCGTCTTCAAAGAGAACTTCCTCCCGCAATAAACGAATAAGTCCTCAAGACTCGGAC
Organism: Erythroxylum guanchezii; assembly: GCA_025629825.1. Taxonomy (NCBI): domain Eukaryota; kingdom Viridiplantae; phylum Streptophyta; class Magnoliopsida; order Malpighiales; family Erythroxylaceae; genus Erythroxylum; species Erythroxylum guanchezii. The sequence goes on from JAOTAX010000008.1 coordinate 3,674,494, forward strand.
CTAGCAAATCCATAACCAGAACATTCTCTTCCCCATCTAGACCAGACCACTTTATGCTCGAAATTCCACCTACCGAAAATGCACCAAAAAAAACTTAAGACACCAACTCATTTCTTCAATAACTGTAACCACAAAAATAGCAATTCAGACACATACTTCCTCCTTGAAGAATATTGTACAACTTAGCCTCGTAAAGCAATTGCGGATGCTTCGTCTTAGTGTTCTCCTGCAAATCACACACAAACACAAAATTAAACATAAACACCAAAAACCGACTCCTAAGCAACAACGAAATAAGAAAACTTACGATCTTAACCGCTACGATCTCGAACGTATCCATATGCGTAGCTGCCAAAAATAATCAAACACAAAAAAAGAACCCCAATCATGAAAACCAATCAGCTACCAGACATAATAATATATATATATACAGAGAGAGAGAGAGGGAGGGTAAAAGCTGTTAATTGGAGAAATGACCAACCAAGAAAGATTTCGCCGAAGGATCCGCTGCCGATCTTGCGGCCGAGCTTGAACTTCCCGCCGACGACTCGTTCCATGTATGTAGGGTTTTGAGCAATTGAATAGTAATGATTACAGTAATAGTATATGCGAGATGATTTGGTTGGCACCGTTTGGCTTGGGTGTTGACGAGAGAAGACTTAGCGAGGGAATTATGGGAATCTCTGAGAAACGGAAGCCACACACACAAGGAAAGCTTAGCTCGCCCAACAAACGACAGATAAGAGAGAGAGATGAGAGAACAAGTTACGATGGACTTGGTAGGCTCGCTGCCATATAAGGGGCATTTTGGGGGTACTAAAACATTTTAGTAATATTTAAAATTTTAAAATCTTATAATTATTAGTTACCTTGTTGAATTTATTATTTTTTATATTTTTTGTTTGGCACATCAAATTATAAAAAGTTCAAAATTTACGACTTTAGCCTTGAAATTTGAGGGTAGGGGTTCTGGATCATGAAGGTCAAGGGGAGGGAACAGGGTTCGATTTGTTTGCTTACCCGTCGTCAAGCACGAGGGGAGTGTCCTACCAAACCTACAAAATAATAATTAGTAATACCGTTTGCGATTATTGGATTGGACATACACTAAGGCAGCCTCTAAGACTATTAAAGAAAACACTATAATTAAATATTAAAAATATCTATACTTATCCATCTTTCTTATTATTTTTATTAAAAATGTTGCATAATATATTTTTAATTATGTCACATATTAAAATTTTAACAAAAAATTATTTAATGATATGAATTAGTTAATTAAATGTGGAATTTTTATTAAAAGAATTTAAAATGGGTTCAGTTTTACCTTTAAAATATGTCAAATCATTTTTAAATTATAGTTTAATAATTTTAATTTTATGTTAGAGAGTAATTATATTGTAATAATTTTTTAAGGTCAACAGCTTTTGTTATTAGCATTTGGGATTGTGTCAGAACTCTGAAAGAAAACAAGCGTAAATTGATTTCAGTGAATCGGAGAAACATGGAACTTGAAGGGAAGACAAAATCGAATTCGATAAACAACAGAACTTATGATCAAATCTCATTAGGAAAAAATGAAGTTGCGAAATTTATTCATATGAAAGGCCAAAAATTAGTGATGCTTTGTTTTTCTTTTTTTTCCCCCCACTCAGAACTGTGGCTTGAAGCATTCAGGAGGCATCTGTCCATTGAATCTTTTAGTGTCTTTACAGTAGTCGTAGATCATGTAGTTGTCTCTTACCCACTTCATTTGGCCTTGCTTGGCAGCACTTAACTGGCTGTACATGGGGGATGTCCACCAGTTAGTTGGTGTTTTAGATGAAGCACAGTCAGTGATGCTCACTGCTCCATTCCACATGCAAGCTCTTGGCCTGAAACGACGGTAACTTGCTATGAATGGTGCGCCACTCCAATCAATCTTAACCAGTCCGCCTCTCGTTGCCCAGTTATCTGCATTCCATAAGCTGGAATACACCCTCATACCCTGTTTATTTGGATATCCAATCCCCTCATTCTCGTAGTTCCGGTAAACTCGGATAGGAATACCATCAACATACCAACTGAAAATTTTGTAGCTTTTGGTTAAATCTCATAGTGACTAAGATTTGAGTAATCTAGTTACATAATCTGCTAACTTACCCAACTTGTGTAGGGTTCCAATGTATGGTGTAGTTGTGATAATCAGCTGTTGGGTCAAACCATGGGTAGAATTGCTGTTCCTTGTTTCCATTTCCTTGAGTATATATGTTTGTATGGATGATATATGGTTGACCTGAGACATTTCCAAGGAACTCAAAGTCTATCTCGTCATGCTTGACCCCATTAGAGGATACCTGCATAAATTGAAACACTTAAAAGAGTGTTTTGATTGCTTTTTCACTGAAACTTGAATATGACAGTATACTGAATAAAGGGTAAGTGGTCAATGATTGAGTCGTAAATGATGACTGACATAGTAGGCGGTCACTGTTCCAGCTGAGTTCCCTGGAACCAACTTGATCAACATTTCAATGCTTCCAAATAAGAATGCTCGCTTTGATCGAATGCCAGAGCCTGTAAGCCAAGAGTACAAGTCAAACTAACCATCTATGTGATGATTTGCTTTGATTATGAAGACTGAAGAACTGGCAGATTATTACCTGAGGTTTGATCTAATACAAGTTGAAGATCGTCACCGTTGCCTAGAACCTTAGAATGATAACCACCCCAGTAGAAATACATGCTCTTGCGGAAATTGGCATCAACTGAAACAGGAGCAAATGCTATCGCGAAGAAGAATGGAAGAACTACCAATAGAGGTTGTGAACCTGCCATTTCAATTACAGTGCAGAGTCTTGTTTTATTCATCAACCCCGGAATTTTCCAATGGCTTTATAGGTTTTTAAACCAACAAATGTGACGTGCCCTTGCTAAGTTGAACTTTGTTTTAATAATTTTCTTTTCAGTTTTAGAATTATCCTCATTATAGTTATTAGAGATTGACATTGTTGGTATCTAGGGGAATGTTAATCTCCATTATTCTTTTTCTCCTAAACTCCATATGATATTAAAAGTTGACACTGTGTTAGTACTCGGACTAGGTAGTCGCAGAGCACAAAGAGAAATTAAGGAGTAGGTGTTCAAATTGAACCCAGCTGGGACGCGGATGGCATGAATCGTGCGTAAGACTAAATTGAAAACGCACAACTGGTATAGCTGTTACGTACGTGGACATGAACACCAAGGAAACATTTCATGGAAGTTGAGTTTTACTTTCTTCTACAGGGATTATTAGGCTAAAAAAAAAAAAGTTGTACTACCTCTTGGAGCTGTTGGGGCATAAGAATTTTCGTTTATATGAATATAAAAAAAAAGAGCTGTTATTATTTCTTGTTTAGGTGATTTTCACGTAAAAGAAGGAAAAATAAAACATCTGTTATGTATTTTTTTAAGTGATTAACTGGTTAATTAATTAATATTAATGATATACATATTGGTTATTTTAGCTAGTACCTATTCACCTCTTTATTGAATTGTATCAATTTCGGTTATCTTATTTCTAAATTTAACTTGACCAAATATTAAATTTTGTTGACTAGAAACAAGAATTAGTAATGTTTTATATATTCATGATTCAACATTTGTTTCAGTTTAAAATATACAACAGAGATTTAAGTGTAGGTCTATAATATTTTAAAGGGAATTTTAGTCTACAATTTTAGTTATAAAATTTTAGAATCTTTATCGCAGCTAAGGAATATGTCATTATAACTTTGGAATCTTACTCAAAGTTGTGCACTTTAGGAGCTGAGGCAATCTCCAACCATTACACCAAATTTGGTATAACGTGGAATATTCTCAAAATCTTTTTACGCCAAATTTGGTGTTACTCAAACCATTTTACACTAAATTAATTTATATTTATATAACCACAATAATTTAGTTATTAACTAAATTAATTTATATTTATACAATAATTTATATTTATTTTTTATTTATTAAAAATAAAAATAAAATCATTATTCTTAATTAATTAATATATACTTTATATTAAATTAATATTATTTACAAAATATATTTAATATTATTGCAACAATAAATTAATAACATACACAAATATAAACTGCTTAAAATTTCTCATTTAACCTCTAATCATTTGAATTTCTATATCGTTTCTACAAATGTTCAATCAGTACATTACGAAGTTCATAATGAGCTTCTTTATCTTTAATTTGTCTATGTCTAGCAAGGAATTCTTGAAATATAACTGTATCGTCTCTATTGATATTAATTTTAGAGATTGGTGTTTCGCTCCAATCTTGTATGGTCACTTGAGTATCACGTTCGTTGATATTAATCTCGAGTTTGATTTCCATTGTAATTTATTTAAGTCTGGCTGTAATTTCAAATATTTTTGTTGAGTTTTAATTTTTAAAATCAATAATGTGGTTTAAATTTATGTACTTTTTATTTCAAATTTACTTTTTGTTCTTAACAGATTTTATTAATGAATTTATAACACTTGTTAAAAATAAGAATTAAAAATAAATTTAATATTATATTCAATATTAGCCTCGTTTTAAATGTCATAATGAGATCTTTGTAATGATATATTTTGTCTAAAGTAATAAATATGTTAAATTTAATTATTTAGTAAATTATGTAAATAAATCAATTTGTGAAAAGGACATAAAAAGAAAATGTTAAAAAGTAAATGGATAAAGTTATCTTTTTGTACTTTTGGTGTAATGAATAATAACATACCAAATTTAGGGGGCGCTTGGTTCACATAAGGTAATGAGAATGGTAATGAGAATGAATATAGTGAGGAATGGAATGGATATAATCATTATAATTATGATGGTTGGTTAAAATGAAGGAATGATTACCATTGCCATTGATAGTGGTTGG